>JAEANM010004710.1:0-20443 GCA_017656035.1 Myanophis thanlyinensis
GCAGTCCTGGCTGTTTGGGCCGCTCCTGGTGCTTCTGCTCTGGCGGATGGTGGCTTGTAGTAAAACCTTGCCTCTGCCCTCCGTTCCGTCCCAGCCTGACCTGGTAGGGCCCATTGGTTGTTTCCTGTTTTCTGTGCCCAGCGTTCTCCTCCGTTCGCCATTCTCCTCCGCGTCCCTGCTCTTTCTTCAATGTTTTTGTAAAAATTCAAAATTTAATGCCAGTGGGGAAAAAATATATCAAGAGCAACTTTCTTTGGCATAGTAGTATCTTTTTTTAAAAAAAAATGATACTATTTTTGTTTGCAGTAAATCCTTTCATATGTTTTATGATTAAAAAAGCTTTTGTCTTAGTTTTCTAGAACCAGTTTTTTCAAATACTATTCAACTTAGCTTATTCTCCTTTGGTTATGGGATATATGCCTAACTCCTTCAAACTTCCCTTTAAATTACACATCCCTATAGCTTTCAACACTTCACTACCTTTTGTTCCAGAATGTATCAGGATAAGGAAGAGACTAGTTATTAAACTAGTTATCTTACAATGGTAGTTAAGTATTCTTTCAGAAGCATTGCTGTTTCTGTTCTCTGGCTGGCTCCCTTCCTCTCTTCTGCAATTTTATTTTGGAAAACTTTGCCTCTCTTCTTTAGAAAATAATTCAGTATCTAGAATATATTTAATATATTCGTCTGCTTTTTCCAGGCAGAAAGATGTAACCATCAGAAGCACATCATTCCCCTGGTTCACACACTGATGTATACGCTGATCAAAGTAAGAACCTTGTTTCTTCAGCACTGGGATTAATAGGTTACAATGTGCTGATACCAGGTATTAATTTTGGCACTGGGACTCCATATCCATTTCAAAGGGAGGAATTTACAAAGAATAGTTTGCTGTATTGCTACGTATATGCTATGCTCATTACTAAGAAGAGAGCTAGTCTGGTGTTGTGGTTAAGGCATCTAGCTAGAAACTGTGAGACTGTGAGTTCTAGTCTTGTGCCACACAAATTCTTACACCTCTGAGAATTAAATGCATTTCTTCTGAAGGGTTGGTGATTTTAGATCACTCAGTGTCAGCCCTAGGAAGAAGGCAATGGCAAACCACTCTCAAAAAACCTTATCAAGCAACCTACAGGAACTTGTCAAGGCAGTCTTCAGGAGTCAACACTGATTCTGGACAATCTGGGTGTCCTCCTGGATGTACGGCTGTCGTTGGAAGATCAGATCGCGGCCGTCTCCAGGGGGGCTTTTTATCAGGTCCGAAGGATCTCCCCGTTGCGGCCCTTTCTGGATCGGGGCGCTCTTCGCACAGTCACTTCTCCCCTTGTTACCTCTCGCCTAGACTATGCCAATGCTCTTTACATGGGGCTCCCCTTGAAGAGCATCCGGAGGTTGCAGCTGGTGCAAAATGCAGCCGCGCGAGTGATTCTGGGGGCTCCTCAGAGTTCCCATATTACACCTCTCCTCCGTGAGCTGCATTGGCTCCCTGTGGCCTTCCAGGTGCGATTCAAGGTGTTGGTTCTCACCTTTAAAGTGCTCCATGGCTTGGGACCCGGGTACTTACGGGACTGCCTGTTGCCACCGTCAGCCTCCCGCCGACCTGTGCGTTCCCACAGGGTTGGTCTCCTTGGGGTTCCACTGTCAGGACAGTGTTGCCTGGCAGCCCTAAGGGTTCGAGCTTTCTCTGTGGGGGCACCCTCCCTCTGGAACGAACTGCCCCCGGATATCCGGACCATTACAGACCTATGGACCTTCCGGCACGCACTGAAGACCTTTCTGTTCCAACAAGCCAGTCTGGCCTAGTACCATCGGTTGGGGATTTTAAATTGGTTTTTAATTTTTAGTATGTATTTTTAAATTGTTTTTAAATTTTAAATTTTAATTTGGTCAGTCTTGATTTAATTAATTTCAATTGGGTTTTTAAATTGTTTACTTGTATGTTTTTACCTGGCTGCGCATCGCCCCGAGTCCTTTGGGAGAGGGGGCAGTATAAAAATCCTGAAATAAATAAATAAATTCAAAGGCACATTTGTGTGCATACACACAGATTAAGAATGCAGGGACTATGATTTTAGGATAGAAGAAGCAGAACTTTGTAAAGATGCAATGGATACTTTCATAATCTGCTTGCCTTCACAGATACAGATAATAGGATGCAGGCCCCTACTGTGTACTGCACTATTTATTATATCAATGGGAAAAGAAAGCAAACAATAACATTGATGCTGTGATGGTATTTAGATTATCAGTTATGTAGACTACTTATAAATAAGGATTCTATAACTCTACAATCTGCTTTAACATAACTAGTATGTGCAGCAGAAATTCTTACACCTCTGAGATTAAATGTGTTTCAAATGAAGAAACTTCTGCTTGGACATATACTGGTGTTTTTTTTCCAGGTGCCTTGCTTATCTGATGACTTATATGAGAGGGTCTATGATTTCTTCAAGAAGTTGCTTACTTTGCCCAAGCCTTTCTGCACTGTTGGTTTGGATTATGCTTGCCAACTGAAACTAGAACGGGCAGTCCCAGGTAGGCAACCTTTATTTATTTTAGTTTGTTGTATTTGTTATGATGTAATAGCTATTTATGAACTAATATGTAAAATTAGCATCAAAGGAAAAGGGATCAGAAAATATGATGGACTATCCTTTCTGTATGCAATGATGCTTAGACCTCTCCCCCAAAATGCTTCATGAATAATGTAGGAAGATTGCATGAGAAAAGGCTTATCTGTAAGCATATTTCATGCCTTTGTTAAGACTACTTTGAAATTATTCACTGTTCAAACTGTCCAGTAGCTCATGGTGGCAGTTTAGAGCTTTATTCCCTTAACTTGATTATCAGAATCAAAACGGACATTTTCATTTTCATTGCTGTGTATGTGTTTATACACTAGGGATATTATACCAAAGGAAAGTCTCTGCAGAACAAGGCCTCAAAAATGACTCATTCCCTTATCAGGATAAGTAAGTATGCCACTTCCCATTTTGTGCCTATATCTATCTTAAAATTAGGACTTTGATGGGGCAGTGAATTCAAAAATATATGAAAACAATGGGTGCTCTACAGTCATCTTGCTGAAAGAAGTTTTCCAAGTTGTTTATTCCCAGGTTTTTATGTATGCTTGTATGTGTATGATGTTACATGTTTGTTGTAGAAGAATCTCAGTCTGACTCCTTAAGATTCCTTTTGTTTGCTTTCTATTTAAGTTAAGCTTTGTTAAATTGTAAATAGAGTTATAATTTTTCTTTTAGGCTTCTTTTTCCTTATGGTGCTATCTAGTTGAAGCGTTTGTTGTTAGTAAATTTGTGATAAAACATCCACATGAAAATAAATTGTTAGAGCAAAAGATCAAGTGTCTACATCAAGATGAAACCATTAATACTGAAGGGACATTAACGTTACTAAATCTGGAATATTGTGGATTTAAGCATGAAAATGATTTGTTTACAGAGCCCTTTCGTTTCCCATGCAGACTCTTGGATTCACTTTCATATCTACAGCTAAGAAGTTCTGCTTATGTAATATATATTAACTCTTCATTTCCTTAGGATTTTCATGTTTGTTGATCCAGATTTGCTCTCTGGAGCTGTATGCCAAGCACTAGTTGATGAAATCAAGGCTGCTCAAATGTTCCAGTGTGCCAGGTCCTGCATGATCTATGTGATAGCACATGCCTTCCAAACAGGCCTGAAGGAACACTGTGATATGAGGAACTTGCATGAAGCATTTCAGGTATTGTAAAGAAACAAGGAAGTTTTGGTTTTGCAGATTAATGATTGAATGAAGTAACTAAAACTCCTTAAAATAACAGTTTTACACTAAATAGTGTAGTGTAACTTCCTTCTTTCTCAGAGTGCTGCATCAAAATCGGCTTTCGTTTTCAGTCCATAAATAGATAAATCTTACATACATGCATACTGCTCAAGATTGCCCAAGAAAAACACAGAATTTCCTTACTTCCTGGACATCAACTCACATAATTTTCAACAGGCTGTGAACTGTAGAAGTTGAAATCTAACACACTTAGAAGCTTTCTGCTTTTTAAAGAAAAGGAAATGTATTGAAATACATAGAAATAAAAGACTACATTTTTTTTCCCCTTAAGGTAAAAAAAAGTTGTCCTGGGAAATAGAAACAAAGCCTACAGATAAAAAACTAATTCTTGGAAATGTGCTTATTTTCCTGCAGACATTTAGCCCAAGTAGAAGCTTTGTTGATATTTAGCCACCAATCTGATAAATGTGCTGTACTCTAGATTTCTTGAAGCTATACTTCAAAGTAATAAAAATGAGCTGGATTGCAAAAGGTTTAGGTTGTCTGCTTCCCTGTGAACATTTTGTGAAAAAAGTATTTTTATAACTTCAAACTGGAACTATTTTCTGTAATATTTTATAATAACTGAGAAAGGCAGAGAATTAGATGAGGAATGGCTTATTGATACATCTGACAGTTTGATATCACATTGCATAAAATGTAGCAGGTTTTTCATCATTGAGTACAGTGCTAAAATATGGATTTTCCACATTAAAAACGTTCCCAACTTTTTTTGAACAAGCCTTGATAAATAACAGAGGCAATCCTAAATATAGGAAAATAATGAAATGGTGAATCTATTACACCCACAAAGCCCTATTGACTTAAAGTGGAGACTGTCCTTGATAGGACTTTACTTCCCTCCACATCTGGGGAAAATATTTCTTTCTATTTCAGATGGTAAAATTGAGAAGTCTAGTGCTGTCCCCATTTCCAGAGATCATATGAGTTTTAAATCCAGTATCTCTATAACTTTTGTCATCCTCCAAACTGACCATTGGTGTTTGTGGGGCATATAAACTAGTACCTTCTGGATTATTTGGGTCAGGGAGAACCAGTTACCATGATAATCGCAAAATGACGTGTGTAATGATACTATCACCAAATGCAGCAGTTATGTACTTGCAACACAATAGTTGCATGACTCATGGTATTTTCATGATGTCATCACTTATTTGCCTATCCTGCATACACCCATATACATGTTCTCACTAGAATAATTCATTTGGTAATTGGGGAAAGCTCTCTGCCCCATCCTAAACTCCTCAGTAGACCTCTTCAAATTAGAATTTTTTTTCAAACTTATGCAAACTGATATTATTCCCATTCTCCAATGTCTAAATTAACTCAAGATACCACTTACTTTGATCTTGGACCTTGGTTATGCCTGCCTCTACAATGTATGCCAGCTACAATGAAAACAAGGACATAATATCCTGAATTTTGCAGCGTTTTTTAAAAAACGTCAACAATAAAACTACATGGCTCTCGAGGCAGGCATAACCAAGGTCCAAGATCAAGGTAAGTGGTATCTTGAGTTAATTTAGATCATGGAGAATGGGAATAATATCAGTTTGCATAAGTTTGAAAAAAAATTCTAATTTGAAGAGGTCTACTCCTCAGCCAACAATCTTTTTTTTTTTTTTTACAAATCAAAATCTTGTAATTTGGAATCACTGAGGGAACTTACCCTCTGAGTTTCACTACACTGTGTCATGATCTAAATTAATGTAGCCCTACAAAATGATTATCCATCCTCTGCTTAAACACATCCAAAGAGGGAAATTGGTTTATTTCTGCTAGAAATAAATCAGAAAAGTGATTTTTCTGCTAGGAAATATTTTATAGCATTCAATTAGGAATCTGACTTTCTCTAAGTTATATCCATACTTATGTGTCTTTTGCATGACATATGAAACAATGTGGAACAGTTAATAAGAGTTTTTTATCCATCTTCTGTGTGATACCCTTTCAGGTATTTGAAAAATGCTGTTTATGCTCCTCAAGCATTTTTTTCAATGCTAAACATATTTACCTTTATCAGTAGGAATTAGTTCCTAGTCCGTTGATCATCCTAATTACCCTTCTCTGAATCCTTAAAGTGTGATGCCCAAAAATGGATGTGAAATGGGGAAAGGTCTGACTAAAGCATTGGAATAATTGGAATTGGAATAATTATTTTCCATGATTTGTAAACTGTATTTCTAGGGATGCAGCATAAAATTTCATTTGCCATTTTGGCAACTACATCACATTGCTAATTCATATTTAACTTCCAATCCACTGCTATTTAATCTCTTTCACAAGTACCATTTATGTTTCTAGTCCAATTTACTTTTATTGGATTATCCTTGCCAAATTGCAAAAATAGTATTATTATGAAGGGTTGGTCGTAACAAAATTTCATTTAGGATTGTACATAATAATGACATTGAAAGCTGGTTGGTTATATCATTAATCTTAAAATCTCCTAAATGCTTGTATTAAGTGATGTAATCATCAAAAATGGACCTGTCCCTTTAAGCCCCCTTCAGATTTTATTTGAAATTGGCTTCTGTCTTTATTCCCAATAAGAACTATGAAACTTCAACATTACTTTGGAGTAAGCTCTATTAAAATTAGTGGAAATTAGTTTTGAAAAAATGTGGATAGGATTTCAACAAGCCATAATTAAAACAAAGAGCTGTTTATTGTTCAACATGAGTAGATAAAGAGAAGCTTACAAAATATGCAGACATTGTTAACCCTAATTATAATTTTTTTTTCATCAGCATATTACTGGGAAAAAAAATTAAAAACTCCAGTTATCAAATTACTTCCAGAAATATGTCAGTTGTATCAGGTATTCCATGTTTGCACTTTCCTGGTGAAAAAAAAAACAGTTTTCCACTTAAACAAAACTGAGTATTATGACAGTAACAGTTGATCTATCTAAACATCTGCTTACTTGATGATTGAATAAAGCTGAATTGATTCTGCAAGCCATGAATTTCATTCTAGGAGTTCATAAAACCTAATTACACCTTTGTCCTTTGATAGGCAAAGCCCTTAGATGAGATTGAACACTGTTTCCAAGAAGTTATGGCAGCAACTGAACATGCAGTTGAAGAAATGAATGTGGAATATAGTCACTATGTTGAGGCCCTTGAGAACATCTACAGTACATTGCTGAGTTCTTCAGAGAGAAGTAAGTGCAGCATTCTGGAACTTGGAAGAATATCTTGGTCCCTGAAATGGTTTTTGGAAGGAGATTTGCATGATACCCTCTTCTGTATGCTTTATTTCTCCCAGTATGTGCAGCTGGATGGAGATATCCAATCTGTTCCTTATATGGAGCTTTACAGTCCTTGGCAGCAATGTCAAAAGCAGTCCCATAAGAACTGTATTATGGGGTTGTTGTTTTTTTAAGAAAAAGAAAGCTAAAGCAGCAAAATACCAATAACAACTGGGTACAAGTGGTAACTGGGGGCAATTGAGTATGCATTCCTATCCTCAAATCTGAGTTTCTCTCTTCCTCTATAAAATGTTGCTGCTTGTAAAATAGCTAGTTATCTAACATTTAATCAGATTTTTCTGTGTGAACATTATTTTAGAGAACTAAATGTGAGGCTCCAAGCAGAGGAAACGCTAGCCCTTCCAACATTCTCACAGACTAATTTTCACATTTCTCTGATCTTCTTTTAAGACTTTATCAGTGTTTAACTGGCCAAAACTATAATCTGAAGTGATATATAAACAGCAGATAAAATACAGATTTTTGTATTTTACAGGGGTGAAGTCTTCTTTAGACAAAAGTTCAGACATCCCTTTGCCCAACCCTAAAATCAGCTTTCACCTGTGGACTGATGAAGACCAACTTTGTAAGTATCTGAACTCTGACATGGGTTATGGAACTATAGCTTGTTCCATAAAAAACTAAAACTGTTCATGGTGGAATCTCCACTAGTCTCTTGTAATGTCTTTTAGACTCAGCCAACTATCATTGCATTGATATAAAGACCATGAGAAAAGGCTTTATATTATCTCAGTGATGGCTGGCTAATGCTAGGAAGCTTATAAATCACTGCAGGGGGAAGGGTGTGGGTAAGGGACATTCACAATCTCACTACCATAGTTACTTTTTTTTTTATCCTGACGGAGAAACAAGCTGACTTCAATGGTTAAGAAGGCTTCTTAAGTGTTTACCAGTGTAAACAGCATTGAAGCAGTCTTGTGAACAAGGAAGCTCTGGATTAGGAAGTTATTTATTTGAAGGCAGCTTTGCAAATGTCTATAGAGATTCTCAGTCATCCAGGTCATGATTTTCCCAAAGGTGCTTTTTCAAAGAGAACTGGACTTTGTTTTTCCTTGAAGATGCTTTGCTTCTCATCCAAGAAGCTTCTGAGTCAGGACTGAAGAAACTTCTAGGATGAGAAGCAAAATATCTTCAAGGAAAAAAGGAAGGAAAAAACAAAGTCCAGTTGTCTTTGGAAAAACACCTTTGGGACTTTAGATGCAAATAAATTATGCAACAGGAAAAGAAGCAACAAACAAATAAATGGCAGATAGCATTCCAGGTCAATAGTTGGGGCACAAAGAAAGTTTTTCTAAGAGTGGATGATGCAGAATGAAAAGGGTTGATAGATTTCTGAATGATTTCACTTCACCCATGAGTTACAGTGGTTTGTCTATCATGTGAATGCTATTCAGAAAATATATTGTATGAAAATGAATAAACAAACTTCATTTCCATATAAAAGCAATGTATTAAAATAGGAGCCTTTTAAGTGCACATTTGAAATGATTGTGAGGGGTAGTCTGATTCAGTATGTTTTATTCTGCTATATTTTTTGTGTGGTTTATCATTTAACGGTGTTACAACATGCAATCATCTGTTTAAAAACAACTCATAATTTAAAAAAAATGAATAAAGGTTTGAAAACATGCAACATTTTTAAATGAGCAAAATTAAAAAAATAAAAGCAAGCCTTTTAAACCCATGAACATGGCTTAATTACAATTAAAAGTTTATGTTAAATGGCTGCTTTTATTTGGAATACAATCAGTTCTCATCAGGATTAGTACCCCATTTTCATTATCTTTCAAAAATTTATGGCTGTTCTTTGTCCCTCAGGTGTATTGTTTACTGCAAAAACCCAAAAGATAGGTTTTTTTTCCCCAGCAGAATATTTTTAAGCTCTAATCTTCTCAAGGAGAAAGATATTAAGGCTTTTCATGGCAGCATGCCCATTACTTTATGTTCAGCTATGTTACCTTCATGAACCAAAGCTTCCATCTAAAAATGTGAACAAAATAGTCATTATTTAATATTGAAGCCATTGTGTACTGGCTTCAAGCTTGTGAAGGTTTTCCTGAAATCTCACCCTATCTCCTCATCTTAGGGAAAGAGCTGGTGCAGTTTCTCCGTTCACCAAGCCAGTGTGGTGAACAGGATTCTCTGAGTCCAGGACTGGATGGCTTTGAATTTCAAGATCTGGTACCAGACTATGACTGCTGTGAACAGATACGCTTTTCTGTGCTCTCCAATGACAGTGGGATTGAGCGGGACTTGCCCCTTCTGGCTGATGACATGCCAACTTCCTGCAATGCTGAGACTGAACATTCTCGACTCCAGAGAAAGGGTTGCGTGAAGAAAAAATATGCAGATAGCATAGCTTTGCTTCAAAGTAATTGCAGTGGCCAAGGTGCAAAGCCAGCTGGGAAACTGCACCGGAAATCGGGTGGTAGTACCATGGAACCAATAGTTAAAATGAAAAAACTGCATACAGCTCGTGTCTTGGTGCTGGGTGATGACAGGGTACTGGGACGCCTTGCTCAGGCCTATCATTCTTTGAGGTTAGTATTGTATAATACAGATACTTTCTCCTCAGGAAACAACCAGGTAGCAACTATGTAAACCAGAGGTGGGGAACCATTGCCTCTTTATGACTTGGGGACTTTAATTCCCAGAATTCCTGAGCCAGCATGGATGATTCAGCAATTCTGGGAGCTGAAGCCTCCAATTCATAAAGGGCCATAGTTCCCACCCCCTGATATAGACTATATTCCCATAGCACAACAGATATAATTTAACATAATTAAAACATTCATCCAGAGCAGGGGTGGGCAATTATGGCTCCTTCATGACTCGTGGACTTCAACTCCCAGAATTCCTGAGCCCCCTGATCCAGAGCATTTGCTACGACTGAGATGGCAAACAATGACTGCCTTTTTCTTTTGTTGTTATTCCAGCTTTCTGTGGCTGCTAGCCAACTCTTCCTGGCCTGCTTATCAATTTTTATAAGCTGTAATTAAAGCCTACATTTGCCAGTTTGGGAATGAATTTATGGCATATGAGATAGGGGAGGTTTATCTCTTTTTTGATTGTTTTTGTTTTCAAAATTGAACTCCTGCATTTGCATAAGCAATGGAAATAACAAACTAGAAACATTTGCAGGAACAATTCTGCTTTGTAAGTCTGATATCATTATGCCAGTGGCCTCACATCAGCTAGCCATGAGCATCTTAGTTAACCACTAAAAGGCCATGGTTTTATATTCAAGCAATATTCAACCATAGCATACTATTTTTACTGCTTTGCAAAAGGAAATTAGTAATATTTGCTAATAACTTAACTGCTTGATTTCAAACTGGTGTATTTTTTTTCATCTGAAAGGGTAGTAAATGGGCTTTTTCTTAGTTACATAATACACACACACACATACATACATAAATGAGTCATCCCAGCAAGCTTTAAATTAAGAAATATAATAACAATAATAAAGTGTTTTAGGTGCTGGCGTAGAAATCAGGAGACTGTGAGTTCTAGTCCTTCTTTAGGCAAAAAAGCCAGCTGGATGACTTTGGGCCAGTCACCCTCTTTCAGCCCAGCCCACCTCACAGGATTGTTGTTGAGAGGAAAATAGGTGAAAGGAAGAGTATTTGGTATGTTCACTATCTTGCGTTACTTACAAAGTCATAAAGGCAAGAAGAAAAACAACAAATCAGTTTTGTATGAAATAGATGCCTTTTATTGAGCAGAATATATACCTTTTCAACCCCAGCAGAAGGAAAATGTGACAACAATTAAGTCACATTATCCATGTTTTGTTCTGAAAGATTAATGCTGGATGTTAATGTAACTTGTTACAATTCATTATAATTCATCCTAACAAATCTGAGGACATGATATTCCTCAAGTGATTAGTACTTAAAGGGATGGAATTAGTTCTTAAAGGGATGGAATTTACAATGGAATTGCAGTATCTCATTGTAGTGGATGAAACCTTTTAGCATGTTTTGAATGTAGTTTGTGTTGATCAATTGTCAGATTATGCTAGCAGTAGAAAGTCATAGGAGGCTTGGCAACATGAGTCCTTGGGATTCCCCCCCCCCCACTATTCTATACAAAGGTGTAGGGAAGACACAAGAAAGAGGCAGACACAAATTGAGAAATAATGAAAGAATTTGCTTTTTAATAGAATGATATAGATTATTATACCCCAACTTTATAACTGTCAAAAGGATAAAGTCAAATCTCCTTCTGGTTAATGCTCAACACTTGATAATTTAATAGACATGTTTTTTCCTTTCCCAAGATACTTCCTGTCTTCCCAGTTTAGCCAACCTGATCTCTCTTGATGGTATCCAATTCAAATATTTAGTCTGACCCTGCTTAGCTATTTCAAATCAGCCAAGGTTACCTAAGTATTGTCAGAGTACTGTAGCACATTAATACATCTTTCAATATTTTCTCAATCAATACACACACACAAACACCCACACACAGAGACAGAAGCAGACAGAGAGAGGAGATTATATAATGGAGCCCAGGGTTGAATTGAGGAACCTCTCTGACCTTGGTTGCTTGGTGTCAGACATTTAATACCTGACCAGGTAACATGGATCAGTGGTAGTAAGTATGGGATTTGCCATTTATATAATCACCACCTTCATGTATCTCAGTGTTCAACTGTAGAGTCCTTAGTGCTTTCCAAGCTTGGTTGTTTGCATGCAGACATTTCATTACCCAACTAAGTTACATCCCCAATGCTAGTGAGTGTGGGATTTGCTCCCCATTTATATAACCACATCTTCACCAAATCTCAGCCTCACCAATACTGGCAGGCCAAGCTTCTATATATAAACAGGGAGAAAAAAAAACATGGCACTCATTAACACTGTGTTACATAGTTGGGCAACGAGTAAGCAAATCACCAGCTCAAGAGTGTGCATGCCAAGGACTCCAGAGAGGAAGAGATCGGTTATTACTGAAGAAGCCTTATCAGACTTTATTTTTCTCCATTTCCAGGAAGCGAGAAAGTAGGCGGGTGTTTCTTACACAAAGGCTAAAAGTACATTTTTATTATGTGCCTCTTGTTGAAGAGCAACCAACCTCTTCCCTTATTGAGGTGAGTGACTTACAGCTAGTAATAGAAGAGGAGGAAGTCCTCCATTTTTTTGCAAGTGGATTTTGTCTGTGCAGTATTGAGTAAAAACCTGCTTCTCTTTTATCTGCCAAAACAGGGAGAGCCATGTGAGTTGGCTGCCTATCTTGGAAGAGCTGATCCGTGGTACGAGAGCAATATTAATTCCCTCTGTTACACGATTCCAAAGCTGGCCACTATGGTAGGAGAGAAGCTCTTCCTTCTGTATGTGTAGAAAGAGTTATGAGATTTTCTCATCCATTCTTGAGATAACAAAAGAAGCTAGCAATATTTCCATCATGAAGTTGCTTCTCACCATCCCTTAATCAGAATCCTCAGCCTGTAATAGCCAGCTTGACATGAGGGCTATGTATCATCCTGCTTTCATCCTATGTGTGTGAAAAGCCACTTTCTGTGTTTGGGGTAATAGCTCTACCATTAATTGTCTTATATTTTAAAAATGTGTAGTTATCATTGTTGGTGTAATAAGGGGGCAGGGGAAGAAAGAAATATTTTACTTTCTAGTATTTTAGATGAGAGAGTCTATGTGATTCGATCAAAGAATATTTTTCTTAATCTTACTGCTGTATTTACCAGCATGTGTGATAGAAATAGCAGATATAAATGGCATAAACTGATATAATCATTTTTTATCCCATGCAGATTTCTTCACCAAGCAAATCCACACTCTCTGAATTGTTTATTATTGATGTGATTGCATATTATGTGCGTCTGGGCTTACAGCCAGTTTTCTTCCAAGTCTATGCAGTGAAGGTCAGTAGTCTTAAATGATGAAAATACTTATTATCAGTTTAAACAAAAATGATTACATTTCACCCAGTGAGGAAGGATTCTCTTGTCTTTCAGCTTTTTTTTAATAATGCTGCCTTGGAGCCAGTTGAGGAAATTTTCCTCACTGAGTTAAGAATAAACTTTGAAGAGTTCAACACTTCCAAAGGTCTGTATTTCATTTCAAGATTTACTACCCATTGCACTTTCAGTTTTATTCTCAAAACCTGTAATCGGTCTTCCCTGATCAATATGTTAAAATACTGTTCCTTTCATCTCAACCCAATGATCACACTGTAATCTTTTATATACAAGCTGAGCCTATTTAACGTTTTCTCTTCTGATTACATCTGAAGCACAACTCCTTGGCCCTTTTTCCTCTCCTCAACGATATTTAGATAAAAGTTCACATGCCATTCCCCCGCCTGTTACATTTATTGTCCATTAAGTACAGAACAAACAAACAGGAATCTCAAGTTGAAGAGCTCTGTATGTCTCAATATTTAGTCTGTAAACTAGTTGGAAAATTATCACTGACATAATTGCTTGAAAGCTATGTCTTTCTCTACTAGACAATTTACCATCTAAGAAGAAACCAATAATAGAATTTCCTGGTGCAGAACTTACATTATTCTATAAAAAGGTAAGACATATTATAAATTATGGATTTGGATTCCAAAATGTGAAGGTATTAGGCTGTTCTGAAGACAAAACAGCAAGGGAAGTGCTTGAAAGCTGGGCATCTATAGGAACCATCAATCGCGACGTTATGGACAAGATTGAAGTGGGGGATTTCCATACAAGATGATAGCAATGATCAACAGAATTCAAGACAAGTTACCACTCATGATGGACAATCTGTGCTAAGTAGAGGTTGCCATCCCGCCCCATTACAGCAGGAGCGGCACAAGCAACACCAAGGCAGTTCAAGATACAGGACACACAAACATACAAACACGAGAGGGATGACATTGAGCCTGTGCAAAGGCGAGCTGTTGAGCAACCAATTGGGACACACAAAAGAGGACAGCGGGAGAGGCAGCCAATCCATACATATGAAACTAGGCAAGCAGTAAGAAAACGTCAACTAGCCAACAATGAACTTCATTTTATCTGCTCTGACAAAGGGGACGAGTAAGTCCCTGAAATGTTAGCCACAATATAAAATATGGTCCATGACAGCGTTTTATCTCCTTCTTTTATACATAGCATATCTGGACCTCGAATTTTTAATTTCATTTGTATATTATAAATTGTATGTAAAAGTGGGAAACTATAGACTTTTAGGAATTGGAATTAAGTTCCAGCAAAATATTTCACTTGCTTCAATAACTTGAGTTCAGGATATGGATTATTGAAAGTTATGCTTCAAATTTATTTAAAAAAGCAAGTTGACCTAATTTTTATCTCACATTAGACTTAGAAGTTAACTGAATGTAAATGTTTTATGTTCTTCAAAGAGATGCCAACCATTATGAAGAGAGCAGAGTAATTTTACTTATAGATTAGGACATTATAAAGAACTGAGAGGAGATATTAAAGTAGGGTTATGCAAAGTATTTAGAAGAGATGGTTCACACTAGTACAAACAAAACCTTTAAAAAATATTAAAAGCGCTGCATTTTTCACAAACCTTTGAAAGCTGCTTGATTTTCTGCTGGTACAGTATGTGAGCGCGTGGAAACAAAACTTCTGACATCTCCAACAAAGTGAAGTGGCCAGGGTTGCATGTGTAGCCAGACACAGTTTTTGAAACAGTTGGCTGGAGCTTGTGATGAACGCTACTGCTTTAATGCTTTGAAGCAAAATGTTCCTTTGGTGCTGATGTGCTTTGTGAAGCACTGCTTTCAAACATTCTACCCAGGCCTATTCAGCATGAGAGGAAAAATGTCTTGACTATTGGATGGCTGAGTAGCTTATTCATTTCAAAAAGCATAAATGCAATTACCAGAGTAAAACATTTCTCTTTTAGGTTTTGCTGAGTAACCGTGAAAAGGATGAGATAATTTCTTTGCGATCTACAGGCCTTGTTATCAAAACCATTCCATCACATGAATTTGAAGGTAAAAGTTATGGTGGGTTGAGATGAGAGTATATAGGGTTTTATTTGTTGGTATAGTTTCTAGATAAGAGTTTTGCAATTTTGTAGAAATGCAAAACATGTATTTTTCCTGTTATTTCCATATTTGCCTGATTGTTTAGAAGTATAATATGACTCCAAGGAATGGGGCAAAAAGAAACAATCTTGATTAGAGGAATAATCTGTTCACAAATTATCATGGAAGGGGATGATGGAACCATCATATTTGTTTAAAAAAAACAGATAGAATTGGGTTGATTATATACAGTGTAGATATATCATCTAGTAATAACGTAAATGTAAAATGAAATCCATGTAAAACAGGCAGGAAAAATATTTCTGTAGAATGATTCCTATACATTTTTATTTAAAAAAAAATCTAGCAAGTTTCTCCCTTACTGAATATAAAAACTCACATGTATAAAAACTGTCCAAGAATAGATTATCTTCTCTTACTGTGCTTCTCGAGTGCATTTGTAATGAAATTTATGGAGTCACTTTCTTTATAGAATTATAGATAATAAACTGGGCTATATAAACACATTTTACACTTAACCTCAAGTACCAAAGGCAAGCGCGTGTTTTCCTTACTGAATATAAAAACTCACATCTATAAAAACTGTTCAAAGATAGATTATCTTCTCTTACTGTGCTTCTCCCGTGCATTTGTAATGAAATTTATGGAGTCACATTCTTCATAGAATTATAGATAATAAACTGGGCTACATAAACACATTTTACACTTAGCTTCAAGTCCCAAAGGCAACGTTACATCACTTTATAATGTTACATCACTTTATAATGTTATTTACTGAATTGATTTTTCTTCTTTCTGCTAGTTTTATTTTACTACAGTGTGTCCAATCTGTATCATTTATTTTTTTAAATGTTTTTAATTTACTAGTATTGTATACTGCCCAGAGAATTCTAACTTTTGAATGTTATAACAGTAGAACAAAATAAACTAAATTAGAATGTGGTTATTACTATTGCTAAGCATGTGAAGGGGAGTACAGGACAAGGTCAGTACTCATTAATTCTTCCTTTTTTTTCCATTGTAGATCTAGTGTGCTTGACTGTAAATATTGATGAAGTCATAAAAACCTCAGGACGATCATATTCTGTAAGTGATACTGTGATTTTTCTGGAATAGGAGCCATAATACTAATCAATACTAGGGGAAAAGTTAGGGGAGAGGTTTCTAGATTAGTTTGGCAATCAGGAATTTGCAAAACTGTATTTCAAATGCAGTCTATTGCTAAATTGCTGTTTGTGTCTGCTTGTTATTGGAGATGTTGCTTGATCAGAGTTCAGAATTTCAGTTGGTTTAGTAATTTGCACTCTTTTATTTTTTCCTTTTTTCATTGTTCCGAAAAAAATTAGACTTTCTCTTCAACTGATTAAAGTTTGTGTCTATTAAATGTTTATATCAATAAAATTATTAAGGCAAAAAAGCCCTCTGCTTCCTTCTCATAATCATTTATAGAATATACAGCAGACAATATAAATATTATAGTTTAAAATGCAGTTTTTCTAAGAGTATTCAATTATGGTTTTTGATTTTTAAAAAATCTTACCAGGTTATATGTTATTGTTCAGACATATAACAAGCTGTTTTGCTGAAACTGTTATAGGTATTGATAAAAAAGAAAAATTAATTAAGAAGTTAAAGCAAATGGTTTCATTAACCTTTAACAAGTCAAAGGTTAATGCCCATACAAACTTCAGAATATCTTGTATTTTCTGCCACATTAAAAAACTGTTTTTAGGGAATGATGACACTGCAGAAATGGTTAATCACCTTCTCTCTAAAGTTATTGCTTAATGACCATTTTACAACCATTCAAACTTATGACTGCCACAGAATAACTTGCTATGATTCTTAAGGCATCCCTGGCCGTCATAAATGACACTGCCCTTCCTTGGTGGTCATATGATAGCATGTCGCACGTGAACTTAGGACTTGTTGTGATGTTCTGCAATCAGATGACCACAGTTCACAATGTTTTAACACACTTTCAAATGAATAGGTTCACTTAACAACCATGGCATTCATTTAATGACTGCCATAAAAATTACTTATCATGTGGGTGCCTTGACTTATGATCCAAATGACTTAAGATGGTATTTCTGGGGTCAATTATGGTCATATGTCAAGGACTACCTTTAATGCTAGAGCTCCAATCCATTAATGGTTTCCTGAGCAAGACAATATTATTTTAAACTGAAGAAATAATATTTTTTTCTGTGTTACATCAGTTTATTTTTAATGGACAGCTTTCTAAAACTATATTTTATGATATCAAACATGACTTAGAGTTTCCTGTGGTCCCAACACATGACTTATTTAACTGTATTGAGAAAATGGAAGGCAACTCAATACGCATCTTTATTTATTTGGATATACAGTAGGTTTGGCTGAAGTCCAAGTTTTATAATCAGAATATCTTTCATTTTCTTTCAGTTAATGACAAATACTATACGAATGCGCAACATCAGTCTCAGAACTACAGAACAAAGATCATTTACTGTATTCCTTGACAAGGATTCCAGGCGAGCCTATAAGAATGTTATCAGGTATCCTTTTTAATGAGCAATAACTATTGATTCTTCTAGGTCAGTTTCTGAAGTATGAGAATGTACAGCAAATCACCATAAAAAGCATTCTTATTTATGGTACTTTAAACTTTCAAAGTAATTAAAAATACTTTGGATATGTATGCTTAGCTGTTCTATTCAGACATTCTAGGGACTGTTGATCACCACAGGAATTATGTCCATTGCAAGTACAGGTAGTCCTCACTTACCAACTGCCTTTTTTAACAGCCATTTGAAGTTACAACAGCTGAAAGAAATCCAGCTTGGCATCCAAGTCTCACAGTTATGCCCATCGCAGCATCCCGTGGCCATGCAGTTGCCACTTGGGCACTTCACAATCTGTGAACAATTAGATCTGTTACCTTGTGTCATAGTCACATGATTTGCCAGAATTATTGAGGTGAAATTGCAAGTCACAATCATGTGATATCTCACTTAACAACCATGGTGATTAGCTAATGCTGAAGAAGGCAGAAATGAAGTCATAAGTCTGGCATGGTACTAAGCATTTTGCTTAGTGACTGCAGCATTTAGTGACATAATTGCAGGCCCCAATTTTAATCAGAAAGTGAGGCCTACTTGCATTAATGGATATAAGACATCTTAACTCATTTTACATAACTGCAGGCCAGCATTAATAAGTACCTCAAATTCACTAAGAAAAAGATAATTGAAAACAAATTATAGCTAACTTATTCTAGCTAAGAGATATCTAATTTTTTCCTCAACTTCATCAATTATTATTATAAATTATTGTGTGCTTAGAATGCATGGATTGCTAATTAAACAACATTGCCCAATTTTTAAATAATGGCACTCATAAAGGGATTTTTGAAATTAGAATTATGCTTGTATTTTAGGTATTTAATAATTGAAACTGTATTGGGTGTGTTTTTGTTTTTTGCAGTATCCAAGTGTATCCCTGCCTTGAACCCAGCTACTGTTTGCAAAAGTCAAGAACAAAACAGACCAACTTGCAAGAGGAAGAAGATGATGATATAGGACTGGCCAAATACTTACCTAGGTCTTTACTCTTACCCATCAATACTTTTGCAGGCATTATTCGATAAAGAAGTTGACAATCCCAACCTTTCAAATCTTTTGTTGAGTTTCATTAGGAATTATTCCAATGAAAGAAAGATGTCAAGATGAAAAGAAACAAGTATTGCCAAAAGAACAAGACAAGCTTTTAGCAAGAGAAAAAAAGAAGATCCCATCCAGTATAGGAAAATTTTATAACTTTGCAACAGCATGACAGGTGCAAGGAACCAGAACAACTCCATGAATAAGCCAAAGCAGTTTCTTTACTGTTGATCACCTGTTTACAAGAATCTTGCCAGACTGACTGCATTCTCTTGAGAACCAGGGAATAAGGGCTTCACTAGTTTGGTCTTTGTCGTTTCCTGACATAGACTGACACAGTGCAGTTGTACCTCTTTACCCTCTCCCCCCTTTAACCAGTGATTCTACAACATTGCATGAGATAAAGGAAAGTGGGCTCTGATGCAAAAGAAAACAAGGTATGAAATCTTTAAGCTATTATACTGTGTTTTCTTTGAATACAGCAGGTTGGGGTTTTTCTGCCTGATTAAGAAAGAATAGCTTTCATTTTATCATGTGTATGGTAAATGTAATTAGATTCCTTAAATGGAGGCTTTAGTTAAATCTCAACTGAGGCAGGTGTTGTCATCAATTTGTCACAGATAAGCTTATTCAAAAACCAACCCAACCCATAGATAAGCTTTCTCCCAAAATTAAGAATTTAAATTCAATGCAATGTTTGCAATGTTTCTTTCATTAGAAAATAAGTGAAAGAATGTTAAACAAATGTGTGCATGAATTCTTATCATATAATCATAAAAGAGCATAGTGGCACAATGATTACAATGCAGTAGGCTACTTCTGCTGATTGCTGGCTGCCTGCAGTTTGGCAGTTTGAATCTCATCGGCTCAAGGTTGCCTCAGCCTTCCATCCTTCCGAGGTTGGTAAAATGAGGACCCAGATTGTTGGGAGAAATATACTGACACTGTAAATCTTTAGCGAGGGCTGTAAAGCACTGTGAAGCAGTATATAAGTCTAAGTGCTATTGCTGTTGCTATAATGATAGCCAAGGAAACAAGAACATTTGTAAATTGTATAGTGACTGCCTTTATTGACCCCTTTTTCTTATCTATGAGCTATTCAGTACATTTCCAGAAAAGTAGTGTTTATTTCAGCAAGTCTTCAATAGCACCTCTGCTTGCTTTGGCCATCTTGACCCCAATTGTCTCATATTGCAAGAAACCTAAATTTGTTACTGGAGTGCTCTGTTGTTATTCATCCCTCTTTTTCACTTCATCCTAAAATGATGTTTTTGTGACCTTCTATGCAATTGTTTCCCAACTTTATTGACATCTTTTCTCTATCCCTGGAGTTGTTTCTCACTCAATCATGGGTCCCTTGGTTTTTTAATTTTTTTAAAAAAATTATAACATACAAAATACAAAAGTAAATAGGAAGGCAGTGGTGGGAGAAGGGGGAAGAGAAGTGAGAAAGGGCTTTAAGACCCATTTGGCATGAATGGCATTAAAGACCCATTTGTTCCAACAGGCTGGTCTGGCCGAACATTAATTTTGGGGTTGATTGGGTTTTTAAAAAAAAAAATTAAATTTTAAATTTTTTATAATTTTAATTAACTATTTAATTTATATTTTAAGTCTATTTTTATATTTTAAGTCTATTAGATGATTGTACACCGCCCCGAGTCCC
>JAEANM010004711.1:2692-20441 GCA_017656035.1 Myanophis thanlyinensis
GTGTGTGTGTGTGTGCTTTTGAGTCAGTGTTCACTCCTGCAAGTCCCTGTAGTTTTCTTGGTGAGATTTTGGAAGTGATTTGTCATTGTCTTCTGATTTCTAGCCCAGTGCCTTAACCACTACACCAAAGTGGCTGTCTTCTGTACATTCAGCAACTGTTAATACCGTAAATCTTCCCACTATATTTCAAACTCAAAGTAAAACAAGTTTGCTTCAATCCTATAACCATAATGACTTGCATCCAGAACCTGGGTGGTAAGACACTGAGTCTGCACCAGCTCAATTGTCTTTGGTGTCTATTGCAGGCCAGACTTTTCAACAATAGACTTGATTTTCCATTTATTTATTTATTAAATGTGTAAGGCCATCCACCACACACACACTCTGGGTGGTGTACATTTAGTCTTTGTGTTTCATTTCCTAGTCAATGTAGATATAAAAATTCTGCCGGTCTTCCAGATGCTTCCTCTTATTAATATTAAGATAGCTATTATTTTTCACTAACAACAACAGCATTAGAATATGTATTGTATTTAATTAGGACCATACTGTTTTGCCTTTTCCTGTAATATGTAAAATATAAAATCCCACTAAATGTCAACGCAATACAACCCAGTCTCCTTATATGAAGCAGGGGAAATGCCACCTACTGCACCATAATAATCAAGGATGCTTGGACTTTCACGGAAGCATAAAAACCAGGGGTTTTTTTCCTACCTGAAATACACAAGCTCTTTGTGTTTACTGCATAAATTCTGCTTTTTTTCTTGATCTACAATAAAAAGAGGCTGTCTGATGCTTTGATCGACATTTACCTTGATTCAAACATGATAGCCATCTCTTTATTTTAATACCCAAAATCTCAGTACAAAAATATGTTCCTCTTAGCAGCTGGATCTCATCCTGTGCTTACAGTGCAAAGTCAAACTTTGTCAACAAATGCAATGTTTCAAAAATCATATAAACAACACTCAACTTACCCTAATCACACACATTTACTTCTTGGCAACCATCTGGATCACTTATGGTTCCATAATCAGAAAAGTGTGAATCATCCTGCTACCAGGCACTCATCTAAAGTTATATCCCTATAGACCTCATCTTTAATATACTAGGCTAACATCTCCCCCAAAATATCCTCTCCATCAATGTGCAATTTGATTTTTTTCACAGACTAATTCCTCAAAACAATGCATGTTACCAAATTCTCCTAGAAGAAAATCCCTTAGCCAACAAACAAATAGTATTGCAGAACCAAAACAGGACACATAAATATAGCATAACTTGTGGAATGGTCATGAAAAACATTAATCAACAGTTCATCAATCCAACATATGGATTGATTAATTGATTGGGGCCCATCAATTTAATACTGATTCTTAGACATCATGGATGGATGGATCTTCTCCAGAATAATCTCTCCCCAGTCTGCCCTTACAGTATCCCAATATTCACCCATCAGTGATAGAATCAAGTTCATTCACCTTGGTGCTGCTCATCCTCTTCTTTTTCCTTCCACTTTTTGCAGCATTGGGATTTCTCAAGGGAATATGATATTCAGATAATCTGTCATAAAGATATAGATTGAGTCTGGTCATTTGTGCCTTGAGTAAGAACTCTGAATGGATTTCTTCTTGTTTGTTTTCTTGGCTAGCCAAGTTATTGTCAAGAGTCTTTTCTAACACCTACGTTCAAAAATGCTAATAATAGCATTTAGCCCTTGGACATTTATATACTGTTTCATAGTACTCTACAGCCCTCTCTAAATGGTTTACAGAGTCAGCATATTGCCCCAAACAATCTGGGTCCAAATGTATCGACCTTAGAAGCATGGAAGACTGAGTCAACCTTGAGCTGGTCAGGATCAAACTGCTGGCAGTCAGCAGAATTAACCTGCAATACTGCATTCCAACCACTGTGCCATCATGGCTCTTTTACTCAGCTGAAATGTATTTTATTTGTTCATTTCTTGCACTTGAAGTACAAGAGTACTTGAAATAATCCTTCTGTTTTGCTTCTTCAAAGTCCAACTTCACTTTCATAGATTGTCACAGGGAAAACTATTGCCTACAGACATATCAGGGTATATGAATATATTTTCCAAGGCCTTTGTTGTGTATCCTACCAAGTCTGTGTTCTATGCATATTTTTTGACTGCTGATTCCTTTTCTGTTGATAGTTGATCATTAAAGGCAGAAGTTTCCCACCACTTCACTGTTTTTTTGTAATTTCTAAGACTGGTTGCTATACCTGCTATTATTAGGTCTTGTCTTTGTATTTAAAGAATACTATTTTTTTCACTGTACTATCTGACTTTCATTAGTAGAGTTTGCAGATGGCTTACACTTTCAGCTACCAAATACATGTAATTAGAAGTTACTGATATTTCTTCCTTTAGTTTTAAAATCACATCACTCCCGTTTCCCTCAATTCAGAATATTGACTGAATAAATAAGAGAAGAGAATACAGTCTTGTCTCATTGCTTTGTTAACCTCAAGCCAGTTTGTTTTTCCATGTTCTATCTGTTGCTTTCTTTGTTATGTAGAGGCTTCACATGCGGACAATGAGATTTTTCTGGGATATCTATTTTCCTAAGGGCACAACTTGACATCCTCAACATATAAAGTCGAAAGCCTTTATATAATAAGTGAAATATTGATTGACTTCTTTTTGGTATCCTTCTATTTTTCTCCATTATCCAGTAAGTGTCAGCAATTATTTATCTTGTTCTTTGGCCTTTTCTAAAATGAACTGGAACATCTGGCATCTCATTCCCATATAAAGTTGCACCAAATGAGCCCCAACATTATTTTCATAGTACATAAAATTAAAAATATTGTTAAATAATTTGCACATTCTGTAAAATATACTTTCTTTGGTATTGGCATGTACGTTGTCCTCTTCAAATCTATTGGATTCCATGTCATTCTTCAGATTTTCTGAAATAGTTTGGGATTAGAACTTCTATTGATTCTTCTTTTATGATCCATGGTGGCATAGTGGTTAGAGTGCCATACTGCAGGCTATTTCTGCTGGCTGCCTGCAGTTTGGCGGTTCAAATCTCACCAGGCTCAAGATTGACTCAGCCTCCCATCCTTCCGAGGTGGGTAAAATGAGGACCCAAATTGTTGGGGGAAGTATGCTGATTCTGTAAACTGCTTAGAGAGAGCTGTAAAGCACAGTAAAGCAATCTATATAAGTCTAAGTACTATTGCTACTGTTTGCCATGTTTCTGTAGATATTTCATCAATTCCTGTAACTTTCCAATTTAGGAATGACTAGACAGGGAATATCTACTAAGGTATCTTGAATATTGATGTCTCTGCTATACAGAATAATTCTTCCATATCTCTGTTTAATCATCTTTGAATCTGTTACTATCTGTTCATTGGTATTCTTTAGCATACCAATTTAATGTTGCAACCTCCTTCTGAGTTCAGAGATTTTTTGTATATCTGTCCCTGTGAGGGGGTGTTGTTTCCATCTTTAATATCTTCATAAGATGTAATTGTAATACCACTCATTATCTCTTCTAGCAACTGTATGAACTTCTGTGTTAAGTTCCTTTCTCAGTTTTTTTTTTACTTTTCTTTGCATTGGTCTGGTTTCTTCTGTTTGTTAATCTTTGGCAGTCTGTTTTAACATTCATCCTTAACAATAACTTTGATTTCATTTCATCGTTTTCTGGCTCCCTTTCAATGAAATTAAAAACATCTTGACAGGTTTTAACTTAGCCATGTCATAAATACCATTAGTACTAGGAAAAAATCCTCAGCTCTTCCTCAGCAGTATGTTGAATGCCATCTGAACTGAGGGGCCCATCAGCTTCATTATCAATCAACTTATTTTGTCTGCTAGTGTAGTTTTCTTCATAAAATACAAGAGTGATTTATCATTTCCTTCTCTTGGGCAGTATGAAATGCTATTCTTTGCCATTGTCACTAAAGTGATCAGCACCTTCTTATATTGCTGTTGCCCAGGATAGGTAGGTGCCTGCTTGCTTTAATTGGGCAGCTGGAATTACTTATATCAATCTGCGAATATCCTAAGAATGTAAACAATTGATATATACTTCTGGAAAATTTTTTATTCTCCTCCCAAGAACACAACTCCCCCAAAATGAAGCAGAATAGCAGGACTTGATGTGTGTGGAGGGAGGAGGTACTTACTTCTATAGTAATTATAATTAGGATTGCAAGCAGAGGAGTCACCTGACAGTATGAGATACTCTAGTTGCTAGATTAAGTAATCCTTTTAATGTACTATTTCTGTTAAGTATCACCAACATATCCCTGCACACTTCCCTTTGTTTAAAGATTCTGCTAAGAAGTTTAGAGAAAAACCTATAAAGCAAAGTTTTCAATGGTAAGGAAGTATTAGCAAAGTAGTTAAAGATATAGCAATACTGTCCCACTTTGGTATATGTCAAAGGGGCATTAAGATGTTTATTCACATGAAAGAGTGCCATCTATTGGCTCCCCAACATTATTTTTATTGTTTTCTTCACAGCAATACAGATAGATTTTAAAACTGGGAGCTGCAATGATGCAGTCCAATAGTTTCTTCAGAATTGCAAGTTGCAGCATATGGTCTACTCAGATCTGTGCTATATCCTTTTATCTGTTCATTAGTATGTCTGCCATGTCTCTAGAATTGATCCCTGCTTCTTATTGTGGGTGGGTGGGTGTATTTCAGAGTGTGCATGTGTGAGTATCCCAGAGAAGGAGAAGAAAAAATTTCTTTAGCATAAAAAAAGCTTCCACAGAATGAGTGATTGGCAGAAATAGGATGAGAGAAGAATATAAAGTAAAATGTGAGATAAAGGGGGCCAGTTCTGATGTTTCCGTGTGTCTTCTTCATATCTAGAAGATTGAAAAGTTGATGAACGAGAATCTGGTCAATGAAAGAATAGTAATGAGTAACAATCAAACTTGCTCCATATCTCAGGCAGTTCTGCACTGATGGTACAAAAGACTGAAGAAATCTTGAGTTCTTTAAAAATAAAAAGTGGCAAATAATTTGCCTGATCAGGAAGCAAGTCATGGGCATATCTTGGTGATACTGTGTATTTTCTGTCTTTTTTTTTTAGTTTCCTGTAGAAGAATTGTCTTCTCTCTCTTAGTGCAGGACTACATTCTCTATTTCAGAAACAAGCAACAATTTTAATGACTCCTCCTACAATTTCCCAAGTAATGCATATTTTGTAGTGCTTTTTAAAAAGAGAATTGGTTTGGTTTTTGTAATTTGCTAGTCAGGAATCAGAAAGCATTCATTCAGTAACTCAGCTGATTGTTTGCTTGGGGGGGTTAGGGAAGTGGGGCTGGGTATATCAAAAGGAAGACTGAAGTCAGAAATAGAACTGCAAGCCTAAACATACTTAACTGGGAGAAAAAAACATTTCCCAAACAAAATGGGATTCATTTCTAAGTTTAGGAACAGATAGTAAATGTCAGAGGAAAATAATGTAACAGATTTACCCTTTTCTTCTTCAGTAGCTGAATGGTAAAACCCCACCCTTATTTACAATAAAGTATTTATTATGAATGTATTTACCATGCGAGATACTTTGTATTTAAAATAATAACAATTATTTAATATTTCCTGGAACTATATTTGGGGGTGGTGGGGGTAGCAATAAACTATTTTCTATTTACTATGATTCAAGTAGCAACATACTGCTAAGGGCTATCAAATAATATTTGCCAGTTTATGTGATAATCCTTTGCTCCAAAGAAGAATTAACTTTCAATACAGTTTCTTTTTTATTTTTAAGGGAACTGATTGATAAAGACATTTCTTTCTTTCTTTCTTTCTTTCTTTCTCTTACCAGTGCAACTTGTACAGCACTTTTTTATTTACAGCAAAATGTGATTAATGATACATTTTGAGTCATTTGAGAGGTTTCAGACTGGAAGGGAACAGAAACCTGCCCATGAAAGTTGTCCTTTGCTTTGACATTTTGAGAAAAAAGCACTCCTTTGAAACCAGCATTGCTGTAAATGCCTTTCTCAAGGAGCAAAGAGTATCACGTATGTCCTACCAATAGGAACAGCTTGCCAATGGGATGTTGGTATTGGAATCACTTTCACTGGAGGTTTTCACTCAGAAGCTAGAGACAGTCATTGGCCATGGATACCTTATGTTGGATTCCTGAAATGAGCAAAAGTTAAACATTATGGTCTCTAAATAGTCTTGTCCAATTCTATAATAAGGGTTAAAAGGCCACATGAATTCCAGAAGGCAGCTATTACTTTGAAAATAATAGCTTTTAAAAATATATATTTAGCGAGCATACCTTTTATCAGTTAAGTTCCTCCTTTATTTGTTAAAATTCTTTTAATCAAAGGAATGTTGAACTCTGGCAAAATGAGTCTCCCTTGAGAGCTCCAAGCGCAACAAAGGTAAGGTTAAGTGGACAAACTGTTGATCTCCTTAAATACAGTATTTTTATGGAAAAAATGAAAAGGCAAACCAAATGGAAAATGAAAAAAACAAGTAAGATGGAATTCTTTTATATCTGTCAGTTACTTTACCTTATTAAAATTGATCCTGCACATTATTTCCAGGCAGTATGTTCTGGATACTCACAACCAGAGCATGAAGAACAGAAAGAATATTCCCCAAGTGTCTTTATCTCCATATATTTGTTAATTGTGATTATTAAAATAAATTTATGTAAGCCTGAATTAATCTAGCTGGGAAATGTTGGCTAATATTGTGGTTACAACAAATCTAAAAATAACTAAACTTGGAAAAGCTGAACTAATTATTTCTTGCAGGCAACTAAACCTGAGGTCGGTACTGTAACTGGTATGCCATGACTGCATCAAAAGCTACTTAAAACATTATGTTTATTCCCAGTTTATAATAGTCCCAGTTTATAATAGTCCCAGTCACATTATCTCACCTCTAAATATGGAACACTTCAGGCATGTTTCCAATAAGCATGGACATTTTAGGATATCAGAATATTATAATTTTAGAGTTGGTGCAGTTATGGCTGTTTTCTAGCGCAATCTGAAGTCAACTCTGATTAGTTTTTCCAGAGACAGCTAGCCAATTAGTTAATTATTAATTAACCAGCCTTTACTTAAATACCTCCAGATCTTTCACCATTCAGATTACCCTCCTCTGATGCTATCTAATATGTTAATGTTGTTATTAACATGGAGTGTCCAGAACTGAGCTAAAAACTTCAGCTACATATTGGGCAGCACAGAATTAAAGGGGATAATTACTTCTTGGGATCTATTGAAATAAGTATTATCCCATAGCTCTTACCTTAAAGCAATCAATACAATGTTCCCATAATGAACTGGATCCTCACTAATATGAGACATTTAGATATATGGAATAATATTATAAACCATTTTAAAAAATGATCTGATTTTACCAGTGCTCAAGTTCTCTGAAATGCTTTGGGCTCATACACTTCTGTAAAGCATTAAGCTGTCTGCAGTGTGAAACTGCCCAAGAGATTGGCAGGCCAACCCTGTAGTGTTTTTAAGGCATTATTGTGTTTCTGAATTAATGTCATCAGGACCCCTTAAGATGCTTATGAGATTAGGTCTGTGAGGCGTCTAAGTAAGTGCCGCATATTATTTCACAAGTTCAGTTGAGGAACCAAGCCCCTTTGCTAACTAAGCATTTGTGTATTTTAAAAATACAAGTAAGAATCATTCATTACCCTTATATCCTCACATTTCTGTAATCATCTCTTTGTTATGGCCTAGTAAGGAAACAACAAGAGAGCCTTGTTCAGTTAAAATATCCAATGGGTGGGAATGGGGGTGAGAATGGAAAGGCATTTACAAAAACTCAGTATTTGGAACTGTTAGTATATTGTTACCAAGGTGAAAATGAGTTTTGCTGCTTAAAGTCTAGCAAAATTTGTGTGGCACATAGTCCAAAAGATACATGAAGAACTTTTCTGAATTTTAGTGATATATAGCATAGGGGAAATGATTGGGAAGAAGCAATGAGGTCAAAGGGAAACGAAAAGAAGAAAGTAGAGACCAATGATGGTAATGGAATGTAATAATTACGTAATTATACTACATTTACTACTAACAGTGATTATTGCATTAATAGCACCCAGCATATTATTACCAGTTTATTCAATTAACATTTATTAATCTGCCATTGCTGGTGCTTTCTATATGTCATTTTCTTCTGATCCTACTGTTTATTCCTTATGCAGACACTTTGAGTGTTTAACAATGTTCTGCTGTCTGCCAAAGAAGCCTCCTGTTGACCAAGTCAATAGCCTAGAACATAAAGTACCTTTGTTATTTGGCATATATGGTAGAAAACCCAACAATTTCCAATTATTGGCAATTACCCACCCACCCACCCACCCCCACCCCAGTAAATATGGCATTAAGGATCAATTTGCTGAACATTGCAACTGGAAAGACTGGAGATTTATTAATAAGCTGATTAATTTCCATTGGTACTCTGCCACAATAAAAAAAAGTCAGGACTCTGGGTAGATACGAATAGCTGGAGAATGGACTGAAGTGTTTGGTAGACAGAGGCCAGGTACAGCCAATTGGCCATTTTGAGAACTGCATAAGAAATAGATTACGAGTAGTCTATTAGAAAAATGTTTATATACCAACAGGTCTTCAGCCTTTTAGAAGCTGTTATCCATCATAATTTGGCTATGTGTATGTACAGAATTTTACAGATCTGTCCAACGATTTTAATCCCATGACTGCTCTGAGTTCCTTTCTATAGGGAAGTAGGGCCAACTTCTTAGAATTATCTTCTCATGACATCTTTGATCAGACAACTGAGGTGGCCATGTCTTTCTGCCCAATGATGGGGCTGGCCTTGACAAACATTCATGACTGTGTATGTGTACATTTACATACACAGGTCCAGTTAGCAGTTTATGCACTTGATGAAGTGAACTATAATCACAAAAGGTTATTTGACATACCTTTTTGTGGATATAGTTTACATCGACAATTGCATGCAGTTTCCCTCACTAAATACATCATTTCTGGAGTTTTTCTAATATTCTTAGTCACAGGAAGAGATCATAATTTTCATATGAAAATTAAAGCAGTGTGCAAAGGACAGAGCCTGATTCCCCCACTTGCATACATTTTCATTCGTGTGAAAAATAATAGTGGAACAGTACATTAAGTCATAGGAAAATATTACTTAAATCTGCGAATAGTTTTTAAGAGTTGTCCAAGTGACAGTTCTAAGTACATAGGTAGGTAGAATACAGGTTTTTTTGGGTGTGGGGAGAGAGAGTTCAAATCAATATTCTGTTTGAGACATTTCAGTCTTTAAATGGTAGTGTCCCCTAAGATCTACTGGTGATTTGTTTGATGTATTGCAAACAGTCTGAGAACACTGAAAGTATTTAGAAGCTTTTTTATAGCCATCTGTATGAAATATGGAGTGGATGGATGACTAATCTTTCAGATCTGTGAAAGTGGAATTTTATGAAGTCTTGCAGATGGTATTTTAAATCCATTTGATTGGTTGCTTATTGTACACTCGGTTCAGCACATATGTTGCTCCATTTTCCATTCAATACAGTATGTCCCCAACTGACTAGTAAGCTACAATAAGTAACTAAAGAAAGGTGTATGTTGTGCTTCATCCAGTATATGGGATGTTCCGCATAAAAAGTTTCAGACCGCATTCTCAGACTACATAAACCTCTGCCCGGCAGTTCTAACAGGTTTTCTGCCTCTTTTCTTCAAGGCAGACAATATATATTCCATATGCTCTGAACAGCCAGTGAATAAACATGGAACCCCTATGTCCCACTCAATTATAACATTAAAAAATTGCATCCACAAAATTCAGCTTGTATTTCATTTGATTTTAGAAAATGTTCTTAATTTTACGAAACAGTGAAAAAGTTAAGCAGAGTCTGCCCACATCCCAAACAATAGAAAGTGGCTTGTCTAAACTTCCAAGAGTCAGCAGGAGTAGAAATTTAGTAACTTTCACATTTTTAATTTTGATTCCTTGCACTGATTCCATGCCTTTTCAGCTTCCCCTTTTCTTGTTTCAGGTTATTTCAGGCCTTGTTAAAAAATGCTGCTCCACTAATTTAAATATTCAGGGACAAAAATTTCCCGGACAGCTTTTCTGAGTTTTAGGATATTGGTCTACATCTCTCAGATTCCTATTGAGTACAAAGTATAATTTAGAAGTTATATTTCAATACTGAATTATTCAATTCACCATAGAATGCTGTTTAGGGAAGCTGATACATGTCCATACTCTTCATTTTTGAGGAATGGTGGGGGATTTAGTCCTTTCTCCAGTCAATTTAAGTGTCTTCTCCTTCTTCTGGTTCCCAAAATACTCTAAGTGATATTTTAAGGACATTTTTTTCTGCGTGGCATGGTAAATAATTTCCATCCATAGAAATGAAGCAGAGGACTGATAGTAAATGGAAGATGAATATTTTTGAGGATCTGACAATCATGGCAAAAAAAAAAAAAAGGGGGGGGGGAGCTGGTGAATGGACTGGTTTCTCAGAACTCCTCTGAAGATCAAGGACAAGACAAGGATCATCCACAAATTTGCTCCATACAGAACCTACTTCAAAAGAGATGATATAATAAAGATCTCCAATGGGTTTGCGAGCTCTAAGAGCCAGGAGGGGGAATAATCTTGCCTATGCTTTGGTTTGGCACCTTCAAAGGAACTCTGGGTTTATATATTTCCTCTTTTAACTACTTTAAGAAATTGCTTACTATTGATCTAGATATTAAGGACCTTCAAAAGGACAAGTTTTATTATGCTGGAGAATCTATTTCTGCTCTGGATAAAATAAGTTCTAAGTTTAAGGACTATTTTTTTTAATTTGGGGAAAATAGAAAAAGGGAGAATAGAATGTTGATTTTTTGGAAACTTAAGGGGTTAGATCTACTTAGAAAAACATCTAAAATATTTTTAAAATTGAAAAAATAAAAGAATATATGAATATTTTGAAATTAATTCTTATAAATCCTCCTGTTGGAAAATAAGTTGTTGAAAATTGTTGATTGGAAAGTAAAAAGGAAAGCTATGAAAGCTATCAGGGAACAATGTATAAATTACAAGATTGTCTGATACTACAACAGGGGATATAGAAGAACAACAGATTTTATTGGATAAAACAGAGGCTGATTTGAATGTGGATTTGGATTGTTAAAAATGCCAGATTATAAAAGTAATATAAAAAGAAGCTGTGGACCCAGAAACAGAATTTAAAAATGCCAGAATGTAAGAAAGATATGGGAAAGTATGTTACAATGGCTTTAGAACTAAAACCAACTGATGTCTCAATAATTAAAAGGGATGTGCACATAAATCAGAAAAGTAATTTGGAAAGCGTTCTTATCTTGGATTTACAAAAGGTACATGTTAAACTAATGAAGCTATTCCTGAGAGGAGACAAAGAAAAAATGATAAGAAATCAGATTGTGGGACATTCTTTGACAAGATTAAAGATCAAGAACAGTAAACAGAAGAAATTCAAGTGGACTTATTTTATCAGGGTAAATATCTATGTTGTAGTTTCTGACAGCTATTAATGGAATTTCTTTTTGATTAGGACTCATAACAAGGCTTTACAGATCTGTTTTTAAATGGGGAGAGATTTCTTTTGTTTTTTGTTTTTCTTAGAGAAAGAGATAAATTAGAATGCAATATGGACCTAATTAGATTAAGGTTAAGATGGAATAAGTTACTATTGCTGGTAGCTCAGTAGACTTTTGCTGATTGAAACTGAATGATAAGTTTTTATAACTTAATTATTGATACTGGAGGAGATATGGGAAGAAGAGATTTCTTTTTTATTGCAATATTTTAAAAGGTCTTAAATTACTGAAATAGTTTATATTTGTCTGGCAAAAAGGGAGTCATTTATGTCGATATATCTTTGTTTCTTGTTTTTATTTTCTTTTTCCTATCTCTTTGAACTTCTCTTTTTTTACTGTTTATATATTCCTTTTTTGTATTGGTCTTTTATCTTTGTATCTGTAAACTCTAATAAAATTATGACAAAAGGAAATGAAGCAGAGGATTCACAACTGCTGTTCAAAGAGCAGATGGCAGCTATGGCCAAGAGATCACTTGTGCAGGTTCATTTTTGTGTACCAGCTCCACCCTTTCTTTGATCAGTACTGACTGAGGCCTTCATCCCCTTATGACTAGAGTATCACAAGGCCCTTGAAGACCATCCAGAAAGTATAGTTTATGCAGAGTGAGTAGTCTCCTGGTCCCCACAATTACTGCCAATTCATGAAACTGAGGAAAGCATTCCTTATTTGTTGCAGGCCCTGCCCCTTGATATAGCATTTCCCCAAGAGATATGCATGGTGCCCAGTCTCCTAGAGTTCCAGAAGCTCCTTAAATCTTGGCTGTGTTCCCGGTGCTGGGATTAACATGCTTGTGGAGTATCTGTCCTCTTTTTTGGGTTAGTTGCTTTTACTGGTGTGGCAGGTTTCTTGTCCAGGATGCTATGTTTGTTGTCCTGTTTTTAACTGTTTGAATAATATATTTTGATATGTTGTAAGCTGGGCAGTGACTTTTGGAGTGACTGGCTAAATAATACTAATACAAATACTGGGTTCCATACCAAAATATATTTGGGCAGAAAATTTAGAAAATCTGCACATTGACAAAATTTCCATCATTCGATTGCTAAAGATCACAAAAGGCTTGATTCTGCACATATACTGTGCCAATACATAACAATATTCCAGGTTCTTGAGAAAAACTCGATGCTTATGAAGGCCAACCAGATTGAGAACTGGAAGATGTGACTTCATATTGTTGTGAACAGATAATATACCATAGATCAACATTTTTCTATCCCAAGTTCTTGGGAGGGACTTGGTAAGTTGACAAAAATGCCAAATCTAATCTAAATATCTAGCTGTGTGACCAACCATAATAATACAAGATAAAACAACAACAACAATAATAGTAATAATAATACATTTTTAAATGTTCAGTTGACTAAGTTTCATGTTTAATGAATAGAGTATATATAATAGTAATAATAATAAATACAAAAGAAGATTGGGGAATTAGGGAAAACAACGGCTTTGAAAGATTGTGCAAATGCATTATTTCACTAAGAAAAAATGGAGGTAGAGGAAAACGTTTTGACATTTTATTTATGGATTAAACATATTGTGGGGGATTGAATCATAGGAATCACTTTACTTCTAGGAGAAGCATTTGTGAGAGACGTGTGTGACAAGCTTGTGTTCACTTTGTAGACTAGTCAAGCAAGCATGATCTCTGTTTCCTATGGGTGCAAATGTATTAGGGGTTTCATTCAGGAAGCAGATTGACATGTGAGGACATGCAACGCTTTAAAACTATGCATATAAGTTAATATGATGAACTTGTTTCCTCTGTTCCTTAAAGAAGAAGAAAACATTCTGCAGGGGTTTCTTGGTGCAAAATTTTATTACACATGAAGATGGAATGTATCTTTATCTGATTTCAGACTTCTTGTCTTAATTTTGTGCCTACTTGATCCATATGCCCATCTAATCTTTAGCACTAGAAATTGAAAAAGGTGAATGGAGTGGGAGATTCTCAGATGGTCTGCATAAATATTTCTGGTTTGATGCAAATAGAAACAGTTTGTCTGTATTTGTGTCAGAAGTGCCTACGAAGCTAACTGAAGGGTGCTTCTGGGTTGAAAGGATTTGCTGGGGACAACACCATCACCCAGGGACGCCCGATTGCCAAAAATAATGTGATCTTTGATGAAGCTCCTTTCATGTGCCCGCCCCCCCAGAAACAGATTATAAGAGATCATAAAATAATAGTATTGAAAGTTGTATTGAACAGTAGTGTATTGAATATGGAAAAATAGTCTAGATTTATTTCCCCTTGTTTTGTAATAAAACCTTTACTTTCATACAGAAGAAAGACCTGTTCAATGGACAGAAAACAATTCACATAGATTGCAAGTTTTTATTATTAATAAGGCAAAGATGAAATCTACACCAAATTTTACTGGTCAGGTTTGGTGCCTTCAACTAAGTAGTGTAGTAACAAAAGCACTGCAGAAATAAGGTAGGATAATTAAAGTTTTGCTTGAATTTGAAAATCTTATAAAATGGACTCAGGGCATTGCTGGTTCTTAACTACAAATCACTGGTAAAATATTTCAGAAATTAAATAAGTTAAAGATTGTATGCTTGTATACCTGTGAGAATTGGTTGCTTCTTCCCAAAGGTATTCTATCAAAAAATCAAATGGATCAAGCTGTGATGGCTGGGAAGAAGACAGTGTAGGGCCTAGTAGGGTAGAAAACAGATCCAAGGCCTGTGAGAACACAGTGAAACAGGGTGTTCAGAGGTTGAGGGAGGCCTAAGGCGGGAAGTGGGTGAACTGGGAAAGTCCTGCAGTATAGGCCTTGTCCTATGCCAGTCTTCCCGGGGTCTCCCCCAACCCCTAAGAAATCCTATTGTCTGATTAATGGCCTACACAGTTACTTAACAACTGTTAATAACATGTCAACGACCATGTCATAGTATTTCCTATGCTACTAGGCTCAAAATTCTCGGTTTGGACAACTTAGAACCCCGCCGCTTGTGGTCGGACCTAGGAATTGCATATAAAATTATACACAGTAATGTTCTACCTATAAATGACTTTTTCTGTTTCAATCACAATAACACATGTGCTAACAACCGCTTTAAACTCAATGTAAATGGTTCCAAACTCGACTGTAAGAAATATGACTTTTATAATAGAGTTGTCAAAGTCTGGAATGCTCTACCTGATTCAGTTGTATCTGCTACAAATTCTCATAGTTTCAATCACAAATTGACTTCCTTGGACCTTACATCATACCTAAATGTACAATAGAGGGGGCATGCATAAGTGTACGAATGTGCCTATCATCCCTGTCATTGTATTTTCTTATTTTTCCTTTTCTTGTATCCATTTTTATTCAATGTTTGTGTTGTGGCCCACCAGCAGCCAGTGGAACTGTTGGCAGACTCAGAGAGAGAGAAACAACATGAGCCTGTCCTAGAGTCTGGGGAAGGCTCTAATGAGTGCTCAGAGACAGAGCTATGGCCAGAGATGTCTGTCAGTCATCAGCTGCCTTCCGAGTTGGATAGCAGTGAAGCAGAACAGTTGGAGACTGTTCCTGATGTGCGCATGTGCAGAGCTGCCAGGAGAAGGGAGCAGCTCAGGAATCAGGGCCAACTTGGAAGAATGAGCACAGGTGGACAGTGTTTGGCCCCTCCCAGAGGGATTAAAAAGAGGAGCAACAGGGAAGGGAGTTTTGCAGAGAACAATTAATTCATATTGATTCAGGAAGCTCTGTTTCTGCCTTTGTATAATTGTGAATTATTCTCTGGCCTTGTTTCAAGCCTAATAAGCGACTGTGATATCAGCCTGGTGTTGTTTATAAACAAAGAATTCCTCTGTAGCTTAATAAAGAGGTTTTAGCAGAAAGTGAACTTTGCTTCTTCGTTTTGGGAGGCCTAGGACAGAACAGTTTGATTGTTTTGTATTGTAGTTGTATTGTTATTGTTTGACAAATTCTAATAAATTAATAAATAATGGAGAGAGCAGGGATTGTGGCAATTAAGCAAGGTAATCATGTTAAGTGCTTGTTTAATTCTATCATGACCTAAACATACATGTATTGGTATGGATAGAATTTATTGTGATTTATTATTTTATTTTATGATTTTTTACCGGGCTGACTACTGAAGGTGAAAAGGAGGACAAATAGCAAGATGATAATCCAGAAGAACTGTGGAGGTAACTCATGGAACTAAGTGCATGAACTTAGCAGAGCAAAAATTACCCTTTGAGAATAAGTTTAACATGCAGGTAGTCCTTGACTTACGACCACAACTGAGACCAAAATTTATATTGCTAAGTGAGACATTTTCTAAGTGAGTTTTGCCTAATTTTATGACCTTTCTGCCACAGTTGTTAAGTGAATCTGGCTTCCCCATTGACTTTGCTTTATAGTTTACAAAAGCTGATCACATGACCCCAGGAAGTGCCAACTGTCATAAATATGAACCAGTTGCCAGGCATCTGAATTTTGATCATTCAAAATTGATCAAAATTGATCATTATATTCAAGCCAATACAATGGCTATTGGTGTGAAAAATGGTCATAAGTCACTTTTTTCAGCACAGTTGTAATTTTGAACAGTCACTAAATGAACTGTTGTAAGTCAAAGACAACCTTTAAAATGAAGAGAAGCAAATCTGTGTTTGCTATCAGTAGCTCCACAAAAAACATCGTGTACAACAACAAAAAAAAGGTTAGGAAATCACAAATAGCCAACAATGATTGGTCAGAGCAGTGTTTTTCAATCTGAGCAAATTTAAGATATATGGACTTTGACTCCCAGAATTCCCCAACTAGCACTCCCCAGAATTCTGATTGTCAAATTCATACATCTTTAAGTTGCTAAGGTTGAGAAACACTGGGTCAGAGAATACCTTTTTAAAAATTTGATGCGCTTAAATCTCTGGGACTATATCAGTGGTGAAATTCAGCCGGATCACACCACATCACCCAAACCAGTAGTGGCGATTTGAAATTGGCCCCACCCACTTACCCCCACCCTTATACTTCCTTATACGAGCTTCGGGTTGTTGTTGTTTTTTTTTTTTGGTTTCTTACCTTAATCAGCTGTTTGGCATGACTACAGAGCCTTCCTGATGATCCCGGCTGCCTCTGGTGCCTGTAAATGAGGTTTAAAGAGCCGTGCTGTAGCATGTTTGACGCGCATGCGTGTGCACCAAACCAGTAGCAAAGCCGGTAGGATTACACCCCTGGACAAATTGCATCCTAAAGGTTCAGTTATAAATGTCAGGGCATTTGGATAAGGCAGATTATTAAATCAAGAACAACACTTCATACAGTGCTGAGGGAAAGTATGCAGAAATGCTACAGCCTCCAAATGTGGGTAAGAAAGAGAAAGAGAGATTTGGACTGGCCCAAAAAAACCACAGGAAATAAGGTCTGTTTGGATTTGTTTAAATAGAGGGAGTTGATCATTGCTTACAAAACAACCAATCTGTTTGCATTAAAGTTTAGTTTTTTGCCATATCACATAATTACTTGAAAAGGCAGCAGCCAATGAATTCCACAACTGGAGAGACTCTGGCAGGTTGTAGAACATATCATAAAACAATCTGTAAGCACTTTGAAAAACAATGTGGTGATTACCAGAAGTCAGCATTGATTTTTCAAGAAGATTTGCCAGATTAATATTATCTCATTTTCTGATCAGGTGACTTCATCAGCAGATTGTGGCAATGCTATGTAGCGAAGCATCTGAAGAAGTACCACACAGCATTCTGATTAATAGAGCACTGAAGTGTGTGATGGATAGCATGACAATTACATTGATACATCACTGGCTCAAAACTATATGCTTATCAACGGGTCTTCATTAAACTGGAGTGAAATACCGAGTAAAGTGCCACAAGTTTCATTCCTGGACTATATACATTCATCAACATTCTTACTAAAACAGTTGATGAAAAATTCATCACATAAAAGAATGTTAATCAAATTTGCAACGAAACAAAAGCAGATGGAATAATAGTAGAATTAGAGAAATGGTTGGCTGAGAAAGGTAATGCAAAATTCTTTACTTTAAAAAATCAAATGCATAGCATGGTGGAATATATATATATGTTTGTTTGTTTTTTTATGAGGAAATACTTGGTTACCCAGACATGGGAGGGAAATTCAATTTCCCTTTTTGCCTT
>JAEANM010004712.1:0-20440 GCA_017656035.1 Myanophis thanlyinensis
CTTTCTTATGTATAGCACAGGGTGGAATATTGTTTATTATTCTATGTATTGTTATAAATGTTTAAAATTCAATAAAATAATAATAAAAAAAATAAAATAAAATAATAATGAAACCTCCAATGCAGCAGTGTGTGCATGCAGCTCCATGACATCTGCCCACCCATGTGGAGTTCTGTTGCTGCCTGCGGGCCCTATTGGGATCTGAAGGGCAGGGCACTTGGGCTGGCAGAGACGTGTGGAAGCTCTGGAGTTCACCTTTGGGATGGATCAGTTCATACAAGCTATGCTTTGCTCCCTGGGAAGAGCCCCACAGCCATACTTTAAAAAAAAAGACTTTTAATGAACCCACCAATGCAGTTGCCAATCCTGAGCCAAAATACCCAGCTATCCCCTCTCCACCTGTCATGTCTGATTCATCTTGTTAAATCAGGCCTAGAGCCTGGGGGAGGATGAGAAATTTAATGGACATGACCCTTCCTCCTTTGACCTTCCAAGGAAGAAGCGGGCAAGTAAGAGATGCCAGCATCCTTTCTCCAAAGCTCCCACTGCATAGAAGCTGCATTGCCTTGTTCCTGTAAAGCCCACCTGGAGCTGTTGGTGCTACATCAGAACAGGGCAAAAGTGGCCCAGTGCAGCATGCCAATGCTACTGCCCGCCCACATTTTTCTGACTCCTCTCAATCCCATAGCAGGAGAGCGAACAGACCAGCATGTCCACCAAACCTCCTTCTTCTCTGCCCTCCTCCCCACCTCTATATTCTAGAAAAGGCTTTTCTCCCTTGGAATTAAAGATGAGATCTGTGCAGAATGAATCCCTCCAATATCATGAGATCTGTGTATGTTTGCTCTGTTGTACACTGCACCGTCTCTCCAGTTGTCCTTTGTATTCCCTGCTGGCGCCACCCGCTGCCTTTTGCTGGTCCAAGCTAAGAAACTTGAGTTTACTTCATGAACCTTGCTCTGCTGCCTTTCTGTCCTTCCCCTTCCCTCCTGCCTGTTAAATTTCTTATTCTCCCCCAGGCTCTAGGCCTGGTTTAGCAAGATGAAGCAGACGTGCTAGATGGACAGGGGAGAGCTGGGTTTTTTGGCTCAGGATTGACCACTACATTGGAGGTTTCATTAAAAGCCCTTTTTAAAAAGTGCAGGGCCATTCCTGGAGAGCAAATCCTGGCTTGGATGAACTGAACATCCTGAAGGCAAGCTCTAGAGTTTCCACCACCTCTGCTGGCCTTAGTGCCCTGCCCTCAATGGGACCAATGCCTAACAGCAGTGCTCTGGATAGGCAGCCAGATGTCCCAGGACTACACGCACACACCACAGTGGAGCAATAAACTCAGCTCTAGTGTGGCGGTCTTCTGGAAGTGGCAAGCCAGTGAGCAAAGGAGTCAGAGAGCAGCTTGGCTATGGTCATGACTCTAGGCACCTGCCAAGGTGGGTAAGGTGAGATAAGGAGTGACTGAGAGGGGTGACAAGAGGAGGGATGGGCAAGGCCAGCCAATGGTGCGATCATCCAGTTCTCTGAACTGTGCAAAACCTTAACAACTGGTTCGCCTGAACTGGTCCAAACTGGCCGAATCCCAGCTCTGGTCCATAGATGTTATTTATGTCTAAGTGTCCATTGATGTTTAATTCGTCAGAGTGCCACACTTTTAGAAATTCCCTATTGGACTTGGTTAGATTTAGGATTATCACAGTTTACCAATTGAAACTATAGTTACATCTGTACATATGTTGCAAAATTAAGGAATTTTCATCATGTCTTTTAACTGCTAGTTGATGTTCATGAAGGCATTCTGCCAGTTTTCTGCTTGTGTGTCCTACTTAGTGGTTACTGCAGTCATTACGCTATATGTTGTAGATGATTTTTGTTTTTTCTTCTGGAGCTGCTGGGTCTTTTTGGTTGTATAGGATGTTTTGGTTGGTTTTTGCACTATGCTGATTCCATGTTTATTAGTTGTTGTTGATTTTTGAATATTGTTGATGTATGATAGTATTATTTTTTTTAGGGCACAATAAGCAACACAACATAAAGGACTGATTTTTCAACATAAAGATTATCTGGCATCTTAAATCTTGATTCTTAATATCACCTAATATCTTTACTATATAGCTCAAAGCAATTAATAAAATGGCCCAGTGTACACTTCATAGTCAATACTCTTTTATTTAAACTGTAAAGCTAGAATCTTTATGGTACATTGGATTATGAAGTTAAAAAGATAATGTCATCAGTATGGTTTTTAATTTCTTATGTTATTATTAAAGCTTCAAGGGATGTATCCCTTTGTTCTTTTTGTTTTTAAAAAAATATCAGTAGTGTCAAATGAAATGAGTTCAAAGTTCTTGATTTGCATAATTTAATTACAAATGAAGTAAGGTATTAAAAGTTAATACCATTAGAACCTTCCTTTAGTTAATGTACCATGCATCTTAATTGCATATTTTCATTTGTTAGCAGTTCTATTAATCAGTTGACAATTTGCACACTATTATAAATAAGTATGTTTAAGTACAGTAAACAGAAGTCTATGAATAAAATAATGGTTCAGCATTTTAATTTTTTCTTAAATTGAATTTTATTTTTTAAAATTGGTAGCTTTATGCTTTAATTTTGTGACAATAAATTCAGTTCATTTTAAGTTTTTTGATTCGTACATTAATGAAACTAATTCAACCATTACTAAATTGCTTCTTTGATGTCAAGTCATTCAGTCTGGCTCCAACCATAATAATAAACTGGAGCCAGTTCCATCTCACAGTGTTGTTGTGGGGAAGATAGGAAGAAAGAATGTTAAATATGTGGAGTGGGGGGGAGGAAGGGAGAGAGAGAAAGATGGTAAGATAAATTATTTGTAGTTTCTTCAAAAAATTGTCACAATGGAGTAAGGCTCTGTAAAAAAATTACATTAAAAAAAAATTAAAAAACCCCAAAATATATACTGTAGCCAGAGTGATAAAACGTATTAATTCTAATAGGATTCTGAAACATTTTGGAGATCATGGAGGCTGCAATATCATACACTTATACTGGAGTGAAGCTTATGATACAATACAGCACAGTATAATACATTGCAATACAATACATATCTTTACTTTTTTTTCTTGATGGAGTAGGGGGCTGAGCTTTTGTTATGGACTTGTTTAAACTGACATTCCATATAACAATTTGTGTTAGATGGAAAAATTCTGAAAATCTTCCGGGGGTAGGGGGGAAATTTGTGTATGTGCATGTGTGTGAATTTCCTTTAACACATGAAATAAACTCTTTCCAGTTTGGTATCACTAACTACCTTCTTTCCTCCAATTTTTTATTTAAATTTTATTATTTCTTCTCAATTTTAGACAGAAAAAGGTGCATCTTCAAACTCTAAAAGCCATATCTGAAGTACAGAAAATGACACCACGTGAACGGATGCGATTGCGGAAATTAAATTTAGCTGATCAAACAGCACAGAAGCTCAAGTAAGCAAATACTTGTGTTAACCATTGGTATTTATAAATTTATCAAAAACATTTATAATCAGAAAGTGATAATTTGATGTACTCAATCGTTATATTTCCCTCTTGTAAATTATATATAGTATATGTTTTGCTGTCTAATTTTGAAAAGGAACCTAACAGAGAAGTTACAAATGTTATTTATTATTCTAGTCCTTTGTGTGCCTCAGATGCTAATAGAATTAGTATGTTAGTATAACTATTTGCTTGCTTTAAGAACAATTTTTTCATCACTGTTACGATTTGTTTGGGCAGTTATTATGACTATATAATCATGCCTATTTCAAAACTCTATAAATGAGAGATATACCATAGGGCAAAATAACAATTTGCAAAATAGTAAAATCTATAGAATTCATGTTTATTTATAATTAAAGCCAACTTTATTAGAACTACAGATTCACCAGACAGACAGAATAATAGAGTTGGAAGGGACTTTGCAGATCATCTAGACCAGCCCCCTGCCTTGCTGTTCTTATTTATTACTACTTTTGCCTTATGGTATATCTCCCATTTATAGGGTTTTGAAATATCTGTACTACCAAATAGACAGAAAATTGCATGATACTGTATAATCATAATAAATGTCCAAACAAGTTGTAACAGTGTTAAGAAAAGTGTTTTGAAAGCAAGCAAATAACTATTCCACTAATTATATCGGTATCTGAAGCACACAAAGGACTAGAATAATAAATAACACTTGTAACCTGAGAGACTTCAGACTTCCACCAAAGATGCTTAGGAACTTCTATTCCTGCACTGTAGAGAACATCCTGCCGGGCAACATCACAGCCTGTTTTGGGAATAGCACCATGCAAAACAGACGAGCACTATAGAGGGAGGTGCGCTCAGCTGAGCGCATCATCCACACCAAGCCCCCTGAGCTGCACTCCATCTACAATAAACATTGCTGGACTAAAGCTAAGAAAATAGTGAAGGATCCCAGCCACCCCAACAACAGACTGTTTACCACGATGTGGTCAGAAAGCGTTTTTGCTCTCTGAAGGCCAACACAGAGAGACTGAGAAGAAGCTTCTTTTCACAGGCAATACGGACACTAAACCAAAAACCACAAGAGCACTCAAGACTATAACAGGAACCACGATTGTATCTCATTCCTACCTTCCCAACTATTCCTAACTTATTTCCTATCCTATCCTCCCATTTTGTCTAGACTTACTCTCCTGCCCTACTATCAATCGCAGTCACAGGTGGTTACGTAAGCATTTCACTACACATCATACCATGTATGACTGTGTATGTGACCAATAATAAAAAAAATTGAAAAAAAATTGGAAAATAGATGTCTTTTCAATATAATTACACTATTAAAGCTAGGGAGGAAAAGTATGTTTATTGAGTATTCTACATTAATAGAGTTTCTACAATGACCAAGGCTTCATAAATATACCTTTTAGTTTCATTCTTCAACTGCTCAAATTTATTATATAATAGTTAATAACATAATGGTAAATTTGGAAGTACAAATACTCATATCAAAGCCCCTGGGCAAATGTGCTCCCACATGCCTCTCTAGAACAACAATAGGTAGCATAATTATCCATCATTGTGATTAGCATAAGTATAATCCTACATAAAGCTATTTGGAAGTAAGATTTATTTTTATTGTTCACATTCCTGTGCTGCCTATCTCCCTCAAAGAGGACTGTTCTGGCAGTGAAATACACTGAACATGTTCATAGGAGACCCCAAGTGAAATTTGATGCTTGTCAGGCCAAGAAAATTCCATTAGTTACCTGACATTCTGGCAGATGATGTCACTTAAAAAGCTGCAGAGCTGCATTTCCCTAAGTTGTCCATCCAGGATGCCACTCATAACAGGCAATCTTAAGACCAACCAATGGGTCTCTGGTCACTGTTCTCTGAAGTTCAAGAAATGCTACAATAAATTTGCTTTAATTAAATTAATTTTCAAAGAGGAAAAATGATAAAAGAGGAGTTTTTCACTGAGATATGTATACCAATTTTTTCAATAAAACTGTTCACATTGTGCACCGAACCATAGACTAGCCAATCGCAAATGCAACTAAAGTGAATATTGTATGCATATTGCATTTTGTATGAGGACAAAATATTGTATTGAGAAAAATAATGGTTAATTTAAGCATGCTTTTTTGTAAACACTGTGTATATATATGCATGTGTGTGAGTGAGAGATTCCAATCAAGAATATTATCATAAATAAATCTTAAGGTTTTTCTTAAAGCCTTGATAAGTTAGAAGCACATAAATAAATAATATCAGAAGATATACTTCTATAACATCACTGTGAATAATACACAGTGTTATTTCATTTTGCCATGAATTCCATTACAATTTATATTAAGGCTAGACAGTTTTTCCAACATGTTATAAATAGTCCTTCAGATAATTCATGTTTTTCCAACATGCTATAAATGGTCCTTCAGATAATTAACAATTAGAATTAATATATTTAAATTTAACATCATTATCACACATTGCTTTGTCTGTAATCCCTTCTGAAGCTGTGATTTATTTGTCTCTATTATATGCTCCGCTCATCCATTGTAACTATAGGTGATATTTGTATTTTAGTGGTTTTTGAAGTTGCTCACACTTCATTCTTCTTCAGTGAGCTTAAATAATAATCCATTGTTTTGTTTTATTTGTGCTGCTATATTACTCACGCTCTGATTTGTGGATTTAACAAAAGTAGCACTATAAATGCTCTTACTCTGTCTTGGTGTCATGCTTTCTGAATAATTACTTTAGCCATGCTTTTTATAGCATTCTTATTGACTTCATTTTGACTTCAGTTGTTTGTCTTGACTGCCTGATGTTCATCTTCCAAGACGCAAGGAAAGTCCATTTAAATGAATGGTGCTGTATTTATCTTCATAGCTGAAAATACTGTTATTAATCATAGCTTGAATTTTAAGATCATTGAGAAGACAGACGCTCAAAAAAGGTTTTCTTATTCTTTCTTCCCGTCTTGTATAAACTCAGTCACTTTCCAGCTTACTTTCTCTATATCATCCCAAATTAATTATTACACCTGGTTTGAAATGTTTATTTTATGGCCAGAATATTTCAGTAGCAGTTTTAGGAAGCATAATTAGTCTAATAATAATTACTGTAATCAGGAGACAATTAAAGCTTCCATGCCTACAGGGAGCAGGAACAAGCTATTAAGAGCTAATCCAGGATCATTGTGCTATGGTAGCAGTCAAGAAGCCCTGGTTATGTAATAGAAAAATGAAAGGGATCCCAAAGGATATAGCCTAAAAGGCTGCTCTCTGAGTATCAATTCCTTGTTTAAATGCAAGAATCCAAATTAAAGCATCCCCAAAAGGTTTCTAGCCTCCCATTGAATATAGTGGAGAGGAGCTCAGCTCAGAACTCCTTTTATTCCACTATCAAACATCTTGTGTGCTTAAGACATATTTTTAGCATTCAACCAAGATCATCCTTCCATTAAAGCCATTAAGTATTGTCTTGTACTTTGGAACACCAGAGAACAAACCCCTTGATCTCCTTTGTGACATCTTTTCAAGTATCTGAAGAGTGCAATCATGCCCTCCTTTGGCTGCCTTTTCTTAAGACTAAGCATGTCTCATTCAAAGGACATAATTTCCATTCTTCCATTATCTTTAATTTTATGTGTTCCAGTTGTCGGAATCTGGTGCTCAAAACTGGACCTAGTAGTTGAGATGACTTTAACCAATGAAGAATAGAATGGAATGATTATTTTCCAAGTTATTAATTTAAACCTTTAGAATTAGACACTTTTGTGACTATCTTAAGAAGTTAAAGTTTATATTGCTGAAATTTCAGAATGTGATCTTATTTTTACTTACATGGAATTGGAATAAAATGCAGTCTAAAATGAAATTGGAATAAAATACAATAATTTAAGATATAGATAAAATATGATAAAATTATATTTTGGTGTCACCCCTACAATCCATCCCAATCAGTCCCACACATACAGATCTCAACCGAACCATTTTGCTTAAATACTGTGCTGTGTTAAATGTAATTTTCAGATTCTGGCCGCACATAAGGTAAGTTGTTTTGATATGGGGAATCATATAATAACAATTTAACTCAAGGTACACAAGATGGTGTCTTCCACCATTCTGGACCAATGATCAATGGAAGAAGCTAGCCATCAGTGTCCTTTAAAAAACCAGAAGGGTTGGGGCATCCAAATCTCAGGAGTCTGGTGCTATTATAGATAGTGTGCTTCTTGAATCTCGTTAAGATGATGGTGTTTAATTGAAAGGACCCAGACTATGCCCAAACTCTCTCATCACATAGGTAGGCAGAAATAGTTGGGAGAAAGCTGACCCATTAAATAAACCAAAGATGAAACCAAACAAAATGCAGATCATCAAAACCCAATGTCTGATTACAAGAACTTGTGATGGATCCTTCACAACCAAGTTCCATTGCACAGAATTACTCATTCATTAGGGGAATGAATCAATCTCCCCTCCCCCCACACCCCGTCCCAGTTTTGTAACTCCACTCTCAAAATCCTAAAGTTGGAAGAGGCAACTGAGGCCACCTTGTCCAACCCACTCTTTGATACAGGAATCCAAATCAGAACATCCTGCACAGATGGCTCTCTCTGTCATTTGAACATGTCCAATTAACAGCATTTTGCCACCTCTCTTGGTAACTGGACTTTATCAAATTGCTCTTATTGTTAAAATCTACTGGATTTTTTCAAAAAAGCATTCAGATGGAATCTGCCTTTCTTTAACTTAAATCCCTTATTTAATGTTCCGCATTCTGGAATGAGACAGAACAAATAGATCTCAGTGTTCTTCTGATAAAAAATATTAAAACGACTAATTTTATTCTGGAAATAATCTTAGCACACACAAACACACATGTCCCCTTCAGTTGCCTCCCCAAGGACAAGCAAATACATCTCCTTCAATATTTCTTCACAATGCTAATATTCTAGTATCCTGAATATTCTTGCTGTTCTTCTTGGAATTCTTTCTCTGAATTCTCTTTAAAGAATTATGTTTAGAACTGGAAAAAAATATTCCAAGTGGGATGAGATAAGTCAAGAATAAAGTGAAAGGACACCTTCCATGTTCTAGAAATTATATTGTGGAATTGATGTTGCCCAAAATTGCATTGCTTTTTGCAATCACATTGTATCACTGATTAATTTCTGTTTCCTCTCTAAAAATACATACCCTAAAAAGGTAGGCATCTTTCATCCTTTACTTACAAGTATTTTTGATATTTTTCCCCTTAAATGAAAAGCTTTGCATTTGTTTTTATTAAATTTCATGCTGTTACTTCAACAAGTATAACTTATCAAAATCACTTAGAATTTTATTTTCAGGCATAGAGCAGGGGTGTCAAACTCAAGGCCTGAGGGCAGGATCTGGCCCCTGGGGTGCTTAGATCTGGCCTGCAGGGCTGCCCTGGAAACAATCATGGACTGGCTCACAGTGCTTCTGCCAGCGAAATGGGCTCCCAAGCTCTGTTTTTGGCCGCAACAACCTCTTGCAACCCTCTGCCAGCAAAAACGGAGTTTGGGAGAGTCGCATGTGGCAGAGTGTCGCAGGAGGCTGTTGCACCTGAAAACTGCGCTCAGGAGCCCGTTTTCACTGGCAGAGCGCTTGGTCCACCACAGGCACCCACAACACGAATGATGTCAAGCTGGCCATGCCCACCTGGCCACACCCACAGCCCCTCCCCCAGGTCAAACACAACCCTCAATGAAATCAAGTTTGACACCCATGTTTTAGGGTGTTTGCCACTCCATCAAAATGTGTATCATCTACAGATGTGATAAACCATTTCCTTCACCTCCTTGTTCAAGTCATTGATAGGAACACTGAAGAGCAGAGTGCCTAACTGCAACTCATTCAGTTGAGTCACTCTCCAGTTTGTTGAAAAATCATTGATTTTCAAGCCAGCTATGAATTAACCTAATTGTTGTGCTACTTGGCCTACATTCAAGTAGTTTAATAATTAAAATGTCATGGGGGTACCTTGTCCAGAGCTTTTCTGTAGATTATTAGAATATTCCCCAATACCCACATCAGAGTGACTGGTTTATGGTTTCTTGGATTCTACTCTTTCTTTTTTTGGAAGGTAAAGACAAAATTTTATTTCCTACAATCATTTAACAATTCCATTCTCCAGGATTTCTCAGAGCTAATACAGGTAGTCCTCAACTTACAGCAGTTCACTTAGTGACCATTTGAAGTTAGAACAGCACTGAAAAAAATGACGTATGACAATTTTTCACATTTGTGATGGTTGCAGCATCCCCAAGGTCACATGATTTACATTCAGATGCTTGACAACTGGCTCACATTTATGATGGCTGCAGTGTCCGGGGGGGGGGGGTGATCCCCTTTTGCATCTTTCTGACAAGGAAAATGGGGAAGCCAGATTCACTTAACAACCATGTTACTAATCTAACAACAATTCGTTTAAGAAATGTGGCAAGAAAAGTTGTAAAATGGGGCAAGTCGTAAGATGGGGCAAGACTCACTTAACAATTTTCTCACTTAGCAACAGAAATTTTGGGCTCAGTTATGGTCGTAAGTTGAGGACTACCTGTACTTAAAAAGTCCACGGATTTTATTCATGCCATCTGATATAATGTTAACACTTTTCTTGGTCGCTCTTAGCAGATGCGATAGATTCTGTGAATGTTATATTATTCAAGAGCATTCCAGAGGCAGTTTCTTCTGGAAGATAGCTTCAAATGAGTGTTGCCCCTTCCTCCCCCCCCCCCCCCATGCAGCAGAAAAAAGCTGGCAGAAAGAAGAAACAGAAAAGGAACCTGAGATCCAGCATCTCTCGCAGAAAATCACAACGATGCACAGGGACATAATGATGCAAATCCCATTCTTACATATTTGTATCCCAATGTCTGCCAAGGCCATTCTCATGGATTAAGGGGGGGACTTCCTTATGAAAACAGCAGTTTGTCAATGGAACTGATGACCCAGAAAAATGGAGGGTTTGCTTTCATTAGATGCATTCAAGTGGAAGCTTGACAGCCATCTCCTTGGTATAAAGGTAAAGGTAAAGGTTCCCCTCGCACATATGTGCTAGTTGTTCCCGACTCTAGGGGGCAGTGCTCATCTCGGTTTCTTAGCCGAAAAGCCAACACTGTCTGCTGATGATTCCATGGTCATAAGGATGGCATGACTGAAAATCAAAGTTGCACAGAGGGCTGTTACCTTCCCACCAAGGTGGTCCCTATTTTTCTACTAGCTTTTTTACATGCTTTCACACTACTAGGTTGGCAGAAGCTGGGGTAAGTAATGGGATCTCACTCCGTTACACGGCACTAGGGATTCAAACTGCTGAACTGCCAACCTTTCTGATTGACAAGCTCAGCGTCTTAGCTGCTGAGCCACCACGCCCTATATCCTTGGGATCATGTAATTCAATTTCCTGAAAAAAGCAGGAGGTTAAACTCCATGGCCCCAATAGTTCCATGCTTATAATTCCACGAATGGGAGATGCAGGTTTCTTAATTTGCACTTATTCAAATTCGTAATTCTATCATTTCAAACTGAAAGACACACTTGTGTGATCTGCTAATGTTTTCATCTGCTCCTTCATTTGACATTGGTTCCAAAAGGAAGACAGCTCTTCCAGTCTCATTATGTCATGGACTTCTTAAACGGCTTTGACTTATTTTGAAACATCCCTTTGATCCCACAGAAGTTGGAAATGTTGGGATGTGCGTGAGAGTGCGTGTCTAGCTGATTAGCCCCAAGGTTTATAATAACCAGGGCTGTCCAGTTCCATGTTTTGCATTTCATCCTCTGCATCTTAATTAAATCCATGGCAGCTCCAAGGTGATACGAAACATCCCTCTGACATATTCTCAAAGTCTCACATCCAGAGAGCTGCTGTTGTATTAACAGGAGCCTATGTGGCAACGCAGCATAGAGCAGTTTCCATACTGGAAAAAGGCTGAAACAAGTCTATAAAGAACTTGTGTCCTTTCATTTCCCTCGCTTCGGTCTGTTTTTGTGATTGTACTAAGAATTGTGCCACATAAAGTTAAGCCAAAGACTTTCCAGAAGAACAGTTTGATGCATAATATTATAGAAACAACAGGGGGAGGAGCATTATATATGCATGATTAAAAGAATGAACATATGGCTTCCTGATCAATTTATAGCATATTTGGGACATACTGTATTTATTTAGTTTTTATAGTCTGGATTACAATCCTTGATTTACAACCATTTATTCAGTGACTGTTCAAAGTTACAGGACCGGAAAAAATGACTTGTGACTGTTTTTCACACTTACAACCATTGCATCATCTCCATGATCATACAATCAAAATTCAGATGCTGGGCAACTGATTTGTATTTATGACAGTTGCAATATGCCAGGAGATGACTGTTTGGGATCTGGTAGAGTGGGAAAGCAAGCCTAAAGCCTACAGCATGTCAAACACACAGCCCACAGGCCAGATCCGGCTTGTGACAGGCTGCAGAGTTGGCTGACAGGACCATCCCAGTGTTGTGGCCCGCCAGCTGGCAGCTCTGTTGGCAGCAGACTCGGACAATGAGAAGGTTGGGGAGGAACTTGGGCCAGGCCTGGAGTCTGGGGAAGGCTCCGATGTATGCTTTGCATCGGAAGCAGAGGTAGAACCAAGGCTGTCTGACATTTTCCAGCTGCCTTCAGAGTCGGAGATAAGTGGGGAAGATGAACAGCTGGGGCCTGCTCCAGATGCGCACATGCACAGAGCTGTTAGGAGAAGAGAACAACTGAGGACCAGGTGCTGGCTCGGGAAGAAAGGCACATGTGGACAAATGGCCCCTTCCTGGCTGGGGAATAAATAGGAGAAAAGGGGAGGAATGGTTGCAGGAGACAACCATTCTGATTTCATTCGGAAGATTTGCTTGTGCTTCAGAGAGTGCTTGCCAGCATTAAAGTACAGCTTTGAGACTGGAAGCTCCTGGCTTGGCAAGTATCCCACACCCATTTGTGTGTGTGTGTACTGCTTTCACAAATGCAGCTTTGTGTATGTATGCCCACCAGTTCTGTGGCCCAGTTCCAAATGGTCCAGCACCAAGTCACAGATTGGGACCCCTGACCTATTTGATTTTCTTCTTACGTACTCAAGTATAAATAAACCACACTTGAATGAATGCAGTTCTTTAGATATGCATAAATCAACAAAAGTTTGTTCTTGAAGTCCAACGTTGTACATTAATTTTCCCCAAGTAGTGTCTTCCAAATGTACTGAAGCTATATAACTTCTGAATTCCCAGCTGAGAATGTTTTTTCAAATTACAACCTTGCTTTGGACTCTGATTTCCCTTTTCTGACTGTTTCCTTGGCTGGAGCTCTTTTTCCTTCTTCTTCAAAGTTAGTCTCAGAGCACATCCTACTATTTTATTTATCTTGTTGGCAGAAGTCATCTATGGAGTTCAAAAAACAAACAAGCACACATTATTTTATTGCCTATGATTCACCCTAATGATGGCTTCCACCTAATTTGGATTTGGAAAACATTCTGCTTTCGTGATCTAACATTGAAGAGGTTTCAACAAAATGCTATGTAGCTTGTGTGTGGGGTGTGTGTGTGATAGGCATAAATATAAAGCACCTCAAATATTGGGCTATTTTTCCAGGAGGCCTACTGAAAGAGCAGAAAATTAATGCAACCTACGCCCTTAAAAGAAATATCTGAGCAGGTAATTGGAAAAATTAAAAGCCTTCCCAATACAGCAATTCTGAACCTTTGAGAGAGGTGGGTTCCCCAGACTCTTAGTCACTATTAGCACAACTGCTAAAAAGGGGGAAACTGAATTATAGTAAAAGCAAGCAACATCTTTTTCAACTATCCAGCACTGCCATCTTGTGGACATCGTTCGAATATTTTTCTTTTCAGATCATCAGTCATCTGAAATGAAAATCCAAATGGCAGCCTTTCTTCGCTAATTAGCAATGAAGGCACAGTTTACCCGCGGAAGATTAGCATAATTGCCAGATCCACTTTAGGAAAGCAATAGATGCCAAAGTGTTACTGGGCATGTTGCACACTTCACATATACAATAACCGTAAAATAGAAATCATTACTTTGCTGCTCTCTTTTCAGGGAAATTCCAGAAGAGTCATATTAGACACTTTAAACGAAACAAAGAGGGTTGTACAAACCTAATTATGGCTTTGCAAAATAGAGCTTGCTAGCAGGAACAGTAAATGCCCACTGCCCTGTGGCTTATCAATCATATAGATGTGCTTTGCATGGACTGTTTTGGATGCAGCTGATTATAAGGCTGTGCTTTGATTCAGCAGATCAAGGCTGACTCCAGGACAGATTAGGGTAATTCAAGATTGACCTTTGCCTATCCAGTGCAGGAAGGCCTTTCCCTAGACATCTGCACATTTTGGGGGAAACAGACAGGATGAAAACATGTGGACTCTTGTCTGGGTGGAAAAAAGAGTCTCTATCTTTTTTCATAAGTCCTTTGGCCAAGGAATAGTTTCATGATGCAATAGCTTCTGAAGACATCATATATAATCCTTTATGTACCCTATTAAAAAACCTTTTCTGATTACACAACAATTGAATCTCCATAGAGCTAATACAAGTTGTAGTGTGAATAGAAGAGGGCTGGGTGAGTGGGGATGTATCTGTGTATGTACTCTGGGTGGGACACAAGGAGCATTGGGATGAGCCTTCCCAATCAAGGTTGGGGCATTATGACTCAGTAGTTTGCATGGAGATTCACCACACTGGCTTAAACAGATAAACTGTGGAATGTTACATATGAGACTAAGCTCCTAAAAAGATACATGGAGGTAAAGTTAATGATGAAAAAAAATAATGCTCCCAACTTCATGATGATCCAGGATGGCCATACCAAGTGGAATCCAATCCTCTTGCAGTAAGCGGATTGATTTCTTTATCTCTGGTATTCACCTGGAGGATTACAGATCCAGAGATGTACTTCACTAGGTTTGGCTCAAGGAGAAGCCCTATAGGTTAGGATCACAGTCTGAATAGAGTTGTGCCATCTCCCAGTTCTAGGGGGTTCTCTGATGTTGGAAGTAAAGACTGAGGTTTCCATGTGATAAATGTCAGTGCATGGAAGCACATAAAAGCAAGGGGGGTTGATGAAAGTTAAATACTTCTTGAGAGTAGAACTCAGCTGCAAAGACAGAATCTGGAAGACCGTATTTTCAAATGAGTTTTTCGAAGTCATTGAAATGGCATTTCCATCCTGTGCAAAAGAGGTGCAACTGATACAGGGTTTTTGTTGTTATTGTTGTTCAGCTGTTTCCCCTGTTCGGATGACCTCAAAATGTGCTGTGTTCATCTTACTTTTTTTGGAAAACTTTGCTGTGCATTGACCTCAGGTTCTTTTAAGATCCTACTTGGCAGAAAATTCTGGTTTCTAAACAGCTAGCATACTTCTGGTTTTGGCTATACCCTAGACACTGTTCAAGGACAAGAGTTTTGGCCTGCACCCAGCAAAACACTTTAATGAATGGGACTATGGCTTCAAATGCTGGATGTCCATTGTTAACCACAATGATGCCAATTTGATGAAACATGGTTTGTGATGTCATGATGCAAATTCTGCCCTTTTATACATCACACAAAGCAGGGGAAGAGATGGAGTCATAATATTGTGGTAACTTTTTTTTTTTGTAAAAAAATTTATTTATAATATTGTGGTAACTTTTCACTCCTGACCACCCCCTCTTTTCTGTTGCCATACATTGGGAATCTCTGAAGACCCTTCAGAGCAAAATACTGTTCCTCTTCCATATGTTAAGAGAACTTGAGAGAGAGGGGAAATCACTCTGAATATCAATTTTTAATCAGGTGCAATATATAGCCCATGGAGCTTTCTTTTCAATAGTGAAGTGCTGTTTATTCCAAGACACACACACACACACACACCACAGTATCTTTACATAGAAACCAAGCAACTTTGGCCACAGACAGATGGCAGCATTATGCTACCATTTATAACCCCTGTGGTCCAAGGCCAGATCTACTTTCTTTAATTGTGCAATGTTTGATCTCTTCTTACCTTCATAAACAAAGAGAAAAATACCTTTGCCTGTAATTCTTACAAGAAAGTGTCTCAGTCACATCCAGAAACTGACTTTCAGTAAAACTGGTCTTGTCTGATCATATCTCATTGCTTACAGACTGTGAAGTCTAATATCAATTGCTTCTCTGACATTGTGATTTCCTGAGACTCATGACAGGCCTAGCTTTCAGAAAAGAAGGGGACCAGTTAATTAGGGTTGAGCAAGATGTGGCTTCAAATGTTGAGAAATCCCATCTCCCCACATCCTTATCCAGCATAGGCAAAAATGAGAATGATAGGAATTGCAGTCCACATCTGGATGGCAAGATACTGCTCACTAGTTAACCCGAGACCAGTTGTATCAATGCAGAGCATAGAATATCTGTGTTCAAAGATAATGCATATGTCAGGAAGAAATACATTTCATGTGAGAAGGGAATTTAATCTCCTAAGCAAGCTTCTGAGATACATTTGTACAGCAACTACAAAAACTAGAAATCCATTTACGTATTTTATATGATTACATTCCATTCTTGCAGACTAAAAGCTATTTTAATGTGACACACACACAGACGCACCCATATAAAGTACAAATAAAACATCAGTTATATTTATATATAAAATTATTGGCTGTTCCGTGTTCAAAACAACATATATGCAGTATATATCAAATAACTGGTTTGCCAAGTTAGTTTGCCAACTAACATGCCAACATTCCTGGCATGTAGTTACATTCTCACCAATATCCTTTAAAACAATCAAATAAAATTACAGAACAATTCTGAAATGAAAGTGTAAGCATTGTCCAAAAGGGCAATAAAACTAGAATTCCCTTATCTTTTCCAGAGTCCAGATACAAGTAGTCTTCAATTTACAACAGTTCATTCAATGATTGTTCAAAGTTACAAGGCATTGAAAATTGTGACTCTTATCAAGTTTTTCACAGTTACAACCTTTGAAACATCCCCATGATCATGTGATCAAAATTCAGACGCTTGGCCAACTGACTCATATTTATGATGGTTACAGTGTCCCAGGGTGATGTGATCCCCTTTTGCGACCTTCGGGCAAACAAAGTCAATTGAAAAGCCAGATTCACTTAACAACCAGGTTACTAACTTAGCAACTGCAGTGATTCACTTAACAACCGTGACACAAAGGTTCATAAAATGGGGCAAAACTCACTTAACAAATGTCTCTCTTAACGATAGAAATTTTGGGCACAATTGTGGTTGTAAGTTGGGGACTACCTGTAGTTTGTGTTGAAGGCAAAGAACCCAAGATGAAGTGTGCTTTGTCATTGTCTGATATTTTTATTATGATGATAGCTATGTTCTCTCCCACTGATAATTTAGTGTCAAACTCAAGGCCCAGGGGCCAGATCCAGCCCGCAGGGTGCTTATCTTTATCTTTATCTTTAATCATATTTATATACCGCCCCATCTCCCTAAGGACTCGGGGCGGTTTACAGCCAGTAAAAATAGTACAATACAATAATAACATTTAAAAACAATATAAAATCATTAGATTAGCTGTACTAATTAAAAGATCTGACCTGTGGGGCCACCATGGAAACAGCAACGGTTTGGCCTCTGTCAATGACAATGGAGCTTGAGAGGGCCACGGGCAGCCCACCCAAGCTCATTTTTGCTGGCAGGGGGTTGCAGGAAGCCGTTAAAGCTGAAAACAGAGCTCGGGAGCCGGTTTTGCTGGCAGCATGCTCGGACCTCCACATGCGCCCCCGACACAAGTGATGCCCACTCTGTCCACTCCCCCTGCCCCTCCCGAGGTCAAACACAATCCTGATGGAGCTCTCAATGAAATAGAGTTTGATACCCCTGCTTTAGAATAAGAAATCCAATGGATGCAGTGGGACACACACAGAAAACACACATAAATCTGTGCTATAGGGAGCAGCTTTCATCAATCTGCCAAAAAAATTCACAGTAAAAACCACAGAACACTTTTCTGGGAGGTTGGGGGAGGACCCAGCTCACAAGGTTGAAGGTATTTAGATCTACATTTTCCTTTGGGCAAAAAATTGATTAAAGGGACACATTACAGATGCACATCAAATTATCAATAGAATGGAATTGAAGGGAGAGGGGGAAAAATGATCTCCCCTCCCCCCCCCCCCCCCATTCTCTTCTGATTCTTAAAGAACTGACAACAAAGAGCCATCTAGTGAAACTAAGTGACAGAATGTTCAGGGCAGACAAAAGAAATTTTTCTTTCACAAAAAAAACCCCAATATTAACATAGATAATTCACTACAGCTACATTATTAACACCACAGGAAACCCACAGAGAGAGAAGTGCTTTTTTTCTGATTTAATTATGCTGATCCTGGATCAAACCTCTAACATGCCTACACAGGAGAAATGTTTTCAACAATTATAAAATAAATCTCCTTCTCTTTAGACCAGGGGTCTCTCAAACCACGGCCCGGATGGGGTGCACTGAAGCTCCAGTTGGCCCCCACCTGTCTTCTAGAGGCTGGGGAGGCCAAAAATGGGACATGCTGAGGCCTTTTCCTCACCCCCATTTGCTTTTCTAGCACACTTTTTTCCTTGGATATAACAGGTAAAAAGTCTTTGGATGTACCTTGAAATCTTAATTTCTCCAGAAAGAGAGAGAGAGAGAAAGAGAGAGAGAGACTTGTTGATTGTAAGCTCCTGGGGCTGAAAAGAAACTGAATTTCCTGAAATGGACCACTACACTCCTAAACAACTTAAAAAGATCTAGTAAAAAGAAAAGTCAACCAAAAGAGCAACATGCAAACAAAACAACCCCAGGAGTAAAACAAATTAATGTTTAATTTGTGTGTATTGCTTAATGGACTGTTAAATTGACCATGCCCACCCAGTCACATGACCACCTAGCCAAGCCCACCCAGCTGGTCTGGCCCCTCAACAGCCTGAGGGACCATGAATTGGCCTCCTGTTTAAAAAGTTTGAGGACCTCTGCTTTAGACCATCGAAGCAGGAAGCAATAGCCATCCATCAGAAGCAAATAAATGAATGAGAACACAAAAAGAGCCTGCTGAATCAACTCTTGGACTTCACTTGATCCTGGGAAATCCATGAAACAAGCCATGAAGCACCACTCATGTTTCCAGGAAGTAAGCATTTTGGAGATCTAGTTGCATACACAGACAAACTATATGCTGGTGTAATTCTCTCTCTCTCTCTCTCCCTCACATACACACACACACACAAAATCAATTATGAATCAATAATTTTCATTCCCCATCCCTCGAGAAAACAAACATATATAATGTGATTGAACAAATTCCAGAGATTCTTAAATTTGTTGAGTGAGAGTCTGCTTATTCTAGCACTTGAACCACTAACTTAAATAAGGAAACCTAGGTACTCTAAATCTGTTCCTGGAAAACTAAGTGAAAAATTTTGAAGTTGCCATCTTATGCCTGCTACCAGGTAAGCCTCACTGAACTCAGTGGCGACCAGTACTGAGCTGGCATGCACTGAAGTATAAACTGAGCAGAAAACAACCACAAACATTTATGCAATACTCCTCTTGATAAATTATAGAGTTGTGAAGGGCCACAGGAAAGATAAAGATCATGGCAGTGAAAGGGAAATTAAATATCAAGGATGTCATTGATGAAAGGGCTTCAAGTAACTGGTGGTTTCACTAACCATGCAACTCCAAATGGATTTTGACTGCACTTTGGAAAAGAAGATTGTTCCCATATATTGTGAGAGTGCTAGGCTGGGGAAGGTTCATGTAGATCAGGGGTGTTAAACTGGCAGCCCGCAGGCAGGATACATCATGTGCAGGCCACACCCAGCTTCGCAAAGGAAAAAAACATCACAATACTTCACATGACAGTAATGGGACGCTGCAAGTTTGACACCCGTGATATAAATTTTACCAAACTAGGTCCTTGTTGTGTGCTTATGAAGTGGTGGACCTCAAGAGTTTTTCTGCATAATACCTTCCAGTTTTATATCAAGTGCCACACAAAAAGACTATTAAGGATCCTTGGGACTTCTCCAGATTACATTCAATTCACAGCCATTGAAGGATGCTCAACATATACGAACAATAGGTATGCATTTACTGTCTATGTATGTGCGGATGTCTGCTTCCCACATTTGTTCTGCACAAAAGATATGCTAGCAAACAATGACTCTTTTAGCATGACATGGGTGAAGTCATCTTGGAATTATATTTTTGTGCCTCCCAGAAGGATATTAATAGACTTTCATCATTAAGCAATACATTTGTAGGTTCCTTGCATGACATTTTAGTTTGCCAGAATTCTATATTCCTTCACGACAGTGAATGAAGCTGAAGTGCTTGGGACTATTAGTCCCACTTTTTAAAAATGGAAAGAAATGCCTGATATGATTAGAAAATGGTATTAAGATGAATTGCACGTCTTAACTTTTTTTTTTCAATCGGGCCAGACTATACATTATTAGTTCCAAATTGGTCTTCAATGCATTTTTGGCAAAACATCCAGCTTCACAGGAAACCATTTTATGTATTCTTTTCAGAAAAAAAATACATATTTTGTTGCACTTGGTTTTCTAATTCATACATTTTAATACTTATTTGCTGTTGGAGAACTACCCCAAAGTGATTTTTAAAGTTTTTAATAATATGGAACTGATATTAGAAAGAATCACTATCCATATATTGCTTTATGAGGTTTGTTAGACACTTATAGAATTGCTCATAATTAACTCAAGGGCACCTATACAGTGGGGCAAAAAAGTATTTAGTCAGCCACCAATTGTGCAAGTTCTCCCACTTAAAAAGATGAGAGAGCCCTGTAATTGTCATCATAGGTAGACCTCAACTATGAGAGACAAAATGAGAAAAAAAATCCAGACAATCACATTGGCTGAGTTGGAATG
>JAEANM010004713.1:0-11527 GCA_017656035.1 Myanophis thanlyinensis
CTTCAAGGGGAGCCCCATGTAGAGAGCGTTGGCGTAATCCAGACGGGAGGTTACTAGGGCAGAAGTGACTGTGCGAAAAGACTTACATGGGAAAAGACCTGAACACACCCAGATCTGCATATATATATCCTACTCACCATACATGCATACACACACACACACACACACGTATATAGGTTAATCATAATGATTAAGCATAATGTCACATGACTGGAACTTGTGGTTTTTTTACTTATCAGAAGCTGGCAATGAAGATTGTAAATGGAGATCAGGTGACCATGAACACGCTAATGGGCATAATTTCAAGGACTGGCCATGTCTCCTATTTTGTATCATCATAACTTTGAACAGACATTGGATAGTGCTTATTTAGAGATGCAGACCTGGGCAAGTGGGATAGATATCGTCTATGGAGAATCTCAATCATCCATCATGGTTGTCCCAAAGGCATTTTTTTCTCTTTCTCTCTCAAAAGGAACTGGGTGTTTTTTATTTTTCTCCTTTGGAAACCTTTCACTTCTCATTCAAGAAGCATCTTCAGTTCAGATAGGTATCTGAGCAATGGTCTGGCAGGAGAAAAGACAAAAATGATATGCTCTGCAAAAAACCTACTCTGGGACAGTACAAATTCAAGACACCCAAGACTTCCTGTAGAGAAAGCAATGGAAGCACAAATGGGCTAAGGACATTTCCATGTAGATGCATGGAAAACCCAACAGAATTTCAGGACTGATGGGATATACTATAGGAGGCTGGTACTGATCTCACATACTGCAAAGCTGAGAGGCAGATTTAGGCCAATTTGAAAATCAATGTGCCAAATAGACTTTTAGAAAATATTCCTTGCATTGTCAAAACCTAATTTAATTTAATAACAACATTTCTATACTGCCCCCTCTCCCAAAGGACTCAGGGCGGTGCACAGCCATTTAAAAACACAAAATATAACAATTAATATACAGTTAAAAATAAATTAAATTAAAGTTGCCAATTAAAATCAAATTTTGGAATATTAAAAATAACAGTTTAAAATTCCAGCCAATAAAACCAATTTAAAAACCAATTAAAAACCAATTTAAAAAAACCCCAACCGATAGTACTAGGGCAGACCAGCTTGTTGAAACAAAAAGGTTTTTAGTGCGTGCCGGAAGGTCCATAAGTCCGTGATGGTCCGGATCTCCAGGGGCAGTTTGTTCCAGAGGGAAGGTGCCCCCACAGAGTAGGCTCTAACCCTTGGGGCTGCCAGATGACATTGTCCTGGCAATGGAACCCCAAGGAGGCCCGCCCTGTGGGAATGCAGGGGTCGGCGGGAGGCTGACGGCGGCAACAGGTGGTCCCATAAGTACCCGGGTCCCAAGCCATGGAGCACTTTAAAGGTGAGAACCAACACCTTGAATCACACCCGGAAGGCCACAGGAAGCCAGTGCACCTCGTGGAGCAGAAGTGTAATATGGGAGCTCCAAAGAGCCCCCAGAATCACTCATGTGGCCACATTCTGCACTAACTGCAGCCTCCGGATGCTCTTCAAGGGGAGCCCCATGTAGAGAGCATTACCATAGTCTAGGCGAGAGGTAATGAGAGCAGAAGTGACTGTGCGAAGAGCGCCCTGATCCAGAAAGTGTTGCAACTGAGAGATCCTTCAGACCTGATAAAAAGCCCCCCTGATGGCTGCAATCTGATCTTCTAATAACAGCTGCACATCCAGGAGGATACCCAGCAAATGCGCAAAGTCTTTCCAAAAAGAATCTTGCAGGAGATTTTTTTTGTTTAATCAAGTTGACTTAAAGTAGTCTTTGAGAAGTTTTGGAGACAGATCTAGTGGGAGGCAGGATGGGCAAGAATGAAAGATAATTTTAGCTTGAAAAAGATGACATTGATCTCAAGTACCAGTGGAGACTAAGCCCATTTCTAAGTTAATTTTAGTATTTTAAATCCACATTGGAATTTCAAGAATGGCTCTGACAGATTGACTGGTCTCAAATATGTCAAGGTTTCTAGTAGTATAGACTTAGATGCTATAGAAATGCTGGAAAATAACTTTGGTCACAAAGATGAAAGATGAAACAGACTTCTTTGAAGTGAAAAAAAAAAAAAGGCCCAGGATAACTGCAAAATTACAGTTAGCAACACTTGCCAGCAATAGAAAATATCCTCTTCAAAATAGGGAGGCCTGAATTAGTATTCAAGATATCTATAGGTGAGGCCCCCTGCTCAATTATATTTCCAAAAATTTACTAATTATGAAGCTATCATTTTGTGCAAATAACAAGACTCATTTTCTATTAATTATTATTTTTTATTTTTAATTCTGAGCAGGCAAAAAGAAGATAAAATTCTCATACCCCTTCTAAGTCGCACCTGGGAGATAGACACTATTGCAAGATTTTCTGCATGTAAAAAAAATGGTAGAATCTTTGGAGTCTTTACTAAAACAATGGAGTGATGAGATGCCCCACAGAGAAAGGACCCAGCTTATTGAGTTGATACACAGATTAAAAAAAGAAGAGGCTCTAGAATACTCTCTATGGATAGTGACAGCTCTAGAGAGATATCCCTAAGGGAAACATTTGACTTTTAAAGTAACATTGGAATAGAAGGACTGGATGAGAAGAAAAATCCTTATAGCTGTTGAGGATACCCTGGTTTTCCCACTGTTTCTACCTTGGAATTAAATTAAAATCAAATTTAAAATCAAATAGGCTACAAAAAATCAGTTTCCAGGCTGGGAAGAACCAGGCAGTAGTCAAAAGCTGATTGTTCCCCTTTGAAGCCTGCCAGCATCCTAATTGAGGATGGTTTTTTTTTAAACTAGTCCGTTAGTTTTGAATAAAGCTACTAAACATACTGTTAGCTGGTTGCATTTAGCCAGATAATGGACCTATAGCTGAGAAGATCAAATATATTTCCTTTATTTGGTAAAATGAAATGGCATAGCTTCACTCAATAGGAAAATGGACTGAGGTTGTTATTCTTTCATAATTCTAAATGGATAAAAAAATATCCCGGAACTTTCCCAGATTTTCTTGGCTTCAGCTGTGAACATGAGGAGAAATTGGGAAGAACGTTTCAAAAGTAAGAGATCAAATGTCATCTAAATGAACAACCTTCTATGAAAGAGAGAGAGAGAGAGGACATTATAGACTAGTGGTGGTGAACCTTTTACTTATCGAGTGTCGAAAAGTATGCACTTTGCATGAGCTATCCACACTTGCATGCATTGCATGTGCAACCACACCATCTGCACATGCATGCAGCTTTTGCACGTTCAATGCACACGCACTGCACACAGGCACTCCTGCATGTACAGAAGAGCTCCAAAGACCAGCTGGATTTCCTGCTGCAATCACATGCATGCACAGCAGAGGCCCGAAGACCAGCTGGGTCTCTGTAATCGCGCATGAGTGCATGCACAATCACATGTGCATGCTCAGCTGGAGTTAAGTTGGGCAACAGCTTGTGTGCCCAGCAAAATGGCTCTGTGTGCCACCTGTGGCACCTGTGCCATAGGTTCACCATCACGGTTATAGACACATTTGAGAATGACATAAGGAGTATCATTCAAAGTGATATATAATGTTGATGTGAAAATTTTGCCACATCATTTTAGGAGAAGGAGTCAAATATTCATTGCCTGACTTCAGCCCTATCCTACATACACCATACGCTGAAAGTCCATGGTAAACCAGATTAGCAGTTATTTGTCTTTTCCAAGAGAAGATAAATTGGTTGTCCATAATAAGATAAACTAGACTAATTGTTTTTGGTTTTCAGCATCCCAACATGGCCCATAGTGAAAGTTGCAAATAGGGTAAAGTATTGTACAAAACCCTCTTCCTTGCATCTCAGACCATCATGACAGTCTCACAGTTTATTCAAGTTTTCTGTGGAAAAAGACAAACAAAAATGAAGTGCAACTCTATTTTTTCCCTCTTGAAAATTTTTCCCTCTTGCCATTTTGTACAGCTAAGCAACAATATCACAATTACTTTTCATCACCATGCTTGGCTTTGCTCCATGAGTATTTTTCTTGAGGCCAACTGCATATAAAATATTGGTATGGATTAGTACACTCACACAAAACTGTGTTGACAAACTCTGAAGAGCAAGTTTAAGGCAAAACGATAGAGTGATACCACTGCAACAACAAACACTTCAGTGGAGTCAAGACCTAGTTTTCTAATAATTCTTCAAATTGGATCTAAGGATATTTTCCTCTGTGAGCTGGCAAGCAGTCGGCTTCTTTGATATTGTAACATGGAGAGCCTAAAAGTGAAGGGAAATGGCTAGAAGTGTCAGTTTCAATTCATTCTCCAGATTCTATCTCAGTTATGAGTTTCTTGAACTACTATGTAGTCCAAGAAATGTATCCATTATTTTATTTTCTCCGCCATCCTTCAGTATGAGACAGTAGATGTTTTCCCAAAGTAAACAATTAAGATTATTCTTTGCTTTACTGGGTTTTTTTTTTCAAGCGTTCTGGTCCCCTTCAAAATGGCATTCATATTTTTAATTACATTGGCTAATTGTGTTTGAATTATGTCTACTTAGATTTGATTATCCTATCTCCAACTCCACAAGGGTATGTTGTCCATCATCCAAATACTGTCTTTGTGAAAGTGCTCTCAGATTTCCATTTCAAGTGCTCCCTCTTTAGATGTACTTATAGCCCTGTCTTTCTATTGTGACAAGCCACCTTGGTATTATGTAAGGATATGTGCTGTTAATGGCTCTTGGGAGTCCAAAAAATTGGATATACTTGTAAAAGAACCCATGCCAGATGGGATTCATACCCAAAATTCCTTTTTAGTACCTACATGGTTAGGTAGGCATGTCCCACAAATGTATGAATACATAGATAGTTTAAAACTACAATTACATATAAGCAACTTATCCATCTCAGGATTTCAGGATCTACAGGACTATTGGTTTGCACTTGGTTACTCCAGAGATTCATGAGGTTTAAGTCAACTAGATAGTTCAAATACTAGAGGTTCATCCACATCAAATACTATTTCTGAATACTGGTGTTGTATGAATGCATTTTTTGGAAGCATGAAACATGAATTTTGTGTCTTGCTTCAACATTTTCTCTCTCCAAAATTCTCATATTTTTTGAGGAGTGGGAGGTTTAGGCAAGGGGGACTTACTGTATATGAAAAGGAAAAAAAATATCTTCCCTTTATATAAATGCACTGGACGGAAGCACAAACTACCCAACAAAAAAAGTCTATGGTTCAGGATGCACTGCTGAGGAAGGAAATTAAATGCTGCGTTGAATCTCCCATCCTCCATTGGAATACTTTACAAAAACAAGGAGAAATCGTTGCTAAATGACCAAATTCTGAGATTAAAATTAAATAGACCTCAATAAAAGTAGCAACTGGGAACTTAACTTAATAGTCAAAATCTTCATATAGGAAAACCACAGTGTTCCATATGAATCAGGACTAATACTTTGGCTATTCTGTCATGTGCTGGAGTATTTATATGACATTATTATTTCTGGAATGCCCAAAATCTAAACATGAGATGCATTTTTAACTGATAGAAGTAGCATTTATGGTCATGTTTGCATCAAATGTTTTTTACTCTTACAACTACTCACTCAAACTATTTTATATGAAAAGAAAATCCTTGAATTTAACCTGTTAATCATATTTTAAAAAATAATTGTGTTAAAAATTCATAAAAAAGGCACAAAAATTCTATGTGGGACAAAAATCATATCACTTGCTGTTTAACAACTTCAACAATGTAACAACCTCAACAATTTGTGACTATAATTCCATACTCAATTATGGTTGTAAATCAAGGATTACCTCTAATCAATCTCTCTTAAATCTTGTATTTTAGGACTGAATTTAGTTCAGTCACAAAATATGACAGCAATTCAGTCTCAAGAATCACTGATATATATATATTTACTAAATAATGCAGGACAAAGCATTGCACGTCTCTCTTAAACCTGTAAAAATACTGTTCTGTGCTATCCAGTCAACTAATTTCTCCTAAAGGTGTCTAAAAGTTGTTCCCCACATGTAATAGGCTAATTGACAGCAGCTTCCCAGATTCTATTTACCACTTTTTGTGTATACTTGAACTGTAATAGAACTAGTCCAGTCCTTGGAGAACTGAAAAGAATGATCTTTTTGTATAAATAAGGAAGTCAGCACTAAAGTACACCAACCCCATTTAATATTTCATATTTTTATTTAATGCATTTGCAAGGAAGTTCCTAGCATTCTATACGTAAGGTGAGCTATCCTATTCTTCAAAAGAGAAAGGATGGCCGTGAGCTGAAAAGAGCACAGGATCAGGAACAAGCTGCTACTATGACTTAATTGCTCACTGCAACATTTATAGTGAACAATGAAGTCAATAGTGGAAAGTTGTGCAGGGTGCCAATCTTTCTATTAGGACACAGAAAGCCACAGCTGATAGTATAGTGGACCAAATGCATAAATAATAATATTAAACAAGAGTATCACTAGATATTCTGTTGATGTTCTTAAGAAATTACATGGAACCAAGAGATTAATTATGGTCAGTACGGCTTTCTCTGGAACTGCTTGTAGATTTTTTCCATGAAGAAAAGACTTCTATAGCATGCACATGCTGCTTTGGAAAGTTTCCTCAGTTTCAAAAATTGTTTTACCATGTGTCTTGAATATCCTAGATTTCTCTTTGGCAGAAGGTGTTAGTTGCTTAGATCTTTGGGCCCCAGCATTTATTTCTACCTCAGTTTTCTTAATTTGTTTAACTAAGACACAGACTCTCTTTATTATTACATATTGTTGAATCCTGAGAAACAGTGAGCTGGCCTTCTCTGAAAGACTAGTGGAAAATATATAGTGGAGGTGTCCATCAGATCAATGAATACAGTCTTCCTGAACATTGCCCTTAGTAATTCAGGGTTAACTTAGTGAGCCTAAATCTTCCCGATTAGAACTTGTCAGGAAGACTAAACAACTGAATTATATATAGTTAGGATGTGCTGACAAGTTGAGTGATGGTCTTTAGTGAGCTGATTTGACTACAAAGTCAGTTTTGCTTAAGACTTCATTTATGTTTAACCCTATTCTCTTGGGGAAAACTGGATATTATAGCCTCCAACCTAACCGGCCTTTTATGGGCATAATTACATTTACAGGAAAACTTCTGGATTTCACTTTAAATCTACTTACCTTGAGGCTGTTCGCAAACTGGTAGAGATTTTCCACTAAATTCTTGCTCTGTGAAGTAATGAATGTATGAAGCCTATAATCTGTGGGCAAAACCAGTATTTACTATATTATTTTTGAAGATAAACACTGAAAATAACAAATACATTTTTACTGAAGTTGATGTATTCTCCACTTGTGTCTTTTTTTTTTAGATAGGAACTGACACATGGAATAATTGCTAATCTTTATTTATCCCAAGTGCTTTTCATCTATGAAATTTTTACATCTAATACATGAGTGCTTAATGCCTTACAAACAGATTATAAACCTACTAAAGAGGAACTGTCATGGCAGAACACATCCCATCATCATTCCCCTGGCTCAAAGGCTTTTTTTATTTAGTTTTTTTTTAATTTTAAAGTATCTTTCCCATTAAAACCAGAAACTAGAGCAATTTTATTCTACCATGTTACTTGCATATTGGAGCTTGTTTTATCCAGATTGCTTTTACTTCGAATACTAAGATGTCAAAATTTGAATTTAATTCTTCTGATCCAAATTAGATGCAATCCTATGCATTTTTTTTTACTGAAAGTAGATTTTGGGTTTTTTTAAGAATCCCTGCAGATTTTACTCCACTACCCATTGCCAACTATAGAGTTTGTTGCTCATCTCCATTTCAAGGCCATTGCCTCAACATTATCCAAATATATTTCCCCAATACTATCCAAAGTCATGTGGCCAGCAATTTATGTCACAGAGTGTTGTTACCTTTCCACCAAATGGTACCTATTTATCTACTTGCATTTCCATGCTTTTAAACATCTACTATAGATAGTTCAGAGCTGGGGTTCACCAAGTCATATGGTACTCAAGTCTCGAACCTGGTGTTCTGTCCTAGCCTCTCAAGATGAAAAAGCAAACTTCACTTTCTGATAAAACCTCTTTATTTTATAAACAAAACCAGGCTGATACCACAGTCTCTTATCAGGCTTGGAACAAGAGGATAACTTACAATTACACTCGGCAGTCATGAAGGCAGAAACAGGGCTTCCCAAAGCAATATGAACTAATTGTTCTCTGCAAAACTCCCCTTTGCTCCTCTTTTTAATCCTTCTGGGAGGGCCAATCACCAGCCACCTGTGCTCTTTCTTCCAAGATGGCCCTGATTCCTGAGCTGCTCTCTTCTCCTGGCAGCTCTGTGCATGTGCACATCACGACAGTTTCCAACTGTTCTGCTTCACTGCTATCTGACTCGGAAGGCAGCTGATAACTGACAGACATCCCTGACTCCAGCTCTGTCTCTGAGCACTCATCGGAGCCTTCCCCAGACACCAGAACAGGCTCAGGTTGTTCTTCACTGTCTGAGTCTGCCAACAGCTCTGCTAGCTGCTGGCGGGCCACAACACCTCGGCTGATAGCTTTCCAGCAAACAAGCTACATTTTGTTAAATATGGTAGGAATTCAGCTTCTTTTTATACATGCTGTTGGGATTCTGACACTAATGTTTAATATATAAATTACAAATGTCCTTTGCTGAAAAATGCAAGGCTTCATACCACATTTCTTTGTCTTTCTCATATGTACAGTAAATACCCCTTCCCTCCAAAAAGCTGAGCTAGAATTTATGAGAAGAGGGTTAAAGTTAGAATTGGGTTAGGGTTAGGTTAGGATTAATGGAACTACAGGAAAAGGGAAATAAAACAGGCAGAATTAATATTTTAAAAAGTTGTAAAGGCTTGAAGGGATTAAAAAAGGATTCTGGGTAGATTTCATTGATTGGGCAGGAGGGAGTTGATAAAAAGGAAATTGATGTCTCCCAAGACATCTATGGAGAGTTTCAGTCATCCAGGTCTTGGTTGTCCTAAAGGTGCTTTTTCAAGAGGAAACTGGACTTTGTTTTTCTCTGAAAATGTTTTGCTTCTCATCCAAGAAGCTTCTTCAGGTCTGACTGGATGGTGGTGAATGGAAGCATTTATGTTCCTTGCAGACAGCTGGTCATTTGCATTCTTTTAGAGAGTCACTGAGGCCACTTGGTGGTTTGTCACCTGAGTAGTGCAAATTATTGTCTCCTGGTACAATTTGTCTGCTTATTTGTACCCCTAACTATCATTGAGCATTGTATCTTGTGATTCCTGATGGATATACAATTTCCTTTGTTGCACACTGAGAGCAAATGCACCGAAGACAAATTCCTTGTGTGTCCAATCATTATTCCTTGGCCAATAAAGAAATCTATTCTATTCAAATGGGTGTGGAGACTTCTTGGAACTGCTGAAAGAACCTTGTTGTAGAGCTGTGTTTCCTGCAGGATGCTTTCTGCCCTGTGTCCCTTCACTGTTGAAGATAGGCACAGGCTGTTGGGGATGAGTCTGTGTTGTCTGCATCTCAAACCGAACCACAAATGGTTCCTATAGTCTGCAATTTTTCTGAAAATCCATTCATATTCCCTACCATTTGAAGGGTACTCATCCCAAAACACATTGCTAAATGTTATGGAGATTCTCATAGCTAAATGTTTATGGAGATATCCAGGTCATGGTTGTCCCAAAGGTGCTTTTTCAAAAGGTAACTGGACTTCCTTGTTTTTCTTTGAAGACATTTTGATTCTCATTCAAGAAGCTTCTTCATCTCTGACTGGATGGTGAGAATTGGAAGGATTTATATTCCTTGCAGACAGAATATCTTGCAGATAGGTCTTGGGACACATTTTCCAAGACTCGCCTACAAAGACGAAAACAAATTGATACTTGCCTTTTCAGCACCAGCAGGAGGGGCACCCATCAATGAAGAGCTTGCTGACTGCTGTTGCATTGAACATCTGTCTTGGGGTCATTGCTCTAGTGAAGGAATGGATTGAAACCTGGATCAGAATTCTTTGGTTTCATTTCCAGTTGGGTGCAGCCTGAGAGACATGCAACTTAAAGCTCACGTGCAGAATTGCTGTACGTTGAAATTGTGTTTGGAATGAACTTTTTGTATCTAGGTGTCACTGACAATTTTCACCTAACTTTATCCTTTCCAGTGAAGAAATAGATACTTATGTAAGCCAATATTTAAGGGAAAGGATGGTATTTTATGTGCAGCTATTCCTTTGTCCTCCAGTCCCTTAGAATGTGCAAGAAATGTATTGTAATATTCGTAATTTCAGAAGAACAGTCAACAGCATACTGATTAAAAAAACCCACAGTATTTTTCCCTTGGGGAAACATATAAAACATATACTATAAACATATAAATCACCATGGCAAATAATATAACATCTGATTGATCTCTGTAATACAGCTGGTTTTGCACATTTGGGCCAGTTGTTTTCTAATTTGTTAAAAACTTGGCCATTTGATAACAATCTGGCAGTGGGATGGGAGAAGAAATGTTTTTCTTTTCTATTATTTTTAATATGTTCTCTTTTCTTTGGATCAACCCAGAGTCAATCTGGAATAGAATGACAGACACCTAAATAATAAATAATAATAAGCAAATAGTAAAGAAAGAAAAGGAAAAGAAGAATTGTTTTAGGAATTATTTTAATTAAGAATGGAAGCACTAAATTCTCATCTACAAGAAATAATCCAAATGTTTCAAATGACTCTAAGAGGTCCAGAAAAATCATGATGTGAGACAGGATGCATATTATGCAATATTTGGAGATGGTACATTTTGCACATGAGTGATGTGATGGTGGTGAAGATGCTCGTCTGTCACTTGGAAGGTTGAGAGTTCAATCCTAGGTAGTGGCAGACTTTCTCTCTTAGGATGCAAAGAAAAAACTATCTGCTGTGAACTCCGGGTAGGCATCAGGAAGGGCATCTGACCAGTAAATGCTTAGCTCCATTCAATCACTCTGATGCTACCTGAATTAAGAGATTATAGGGTCATGTACTAGATCATATTGCACAGATCCATAGAAGTATTTTCACCTTTATCCCATAGAGATTATGCAAGTTATCCTTATGAGTTCTGAGAATTGTGAAGCTAAGTATTTCTTTTTCATAATTGCAGTAGAGTAATAAATAACAGGGAACAGTGATGAACCACCAAAAAATAAACTGCATTAAGCAGCTCACAGCAAATCTATTTTCTTTGCAATATGAAGTTATTTCATAAACTGGAAAACTGGCTTCCATTTATAATGTACTATAGTTAAAGATTATTCCAACTGCTAGTGTTGCATCATGACTGGTAGCTTGAATTCTTTCATTAAATTAAAGATATTTACAGTCTACTGATAGCTATATAGAAATCAATATCTCTACTTCCATGGATGGAGTTTTTTTGTGTGTGTGCATGTGTAGATCAAGCCATAAAATAATGGCTATAAAATAAAATAAAAATCTATGTCTCTCTCTCTCTCTCTCTCTCTC
>JAEANM010004714.1:0-20440 GCA_017656035.1 Myanophis thanlyinensis
ATCCATCATTATTTTTTGGGCTGTGTTTTGGCATCTTTTGTTGTAGATGGAGTGCAATTCAGGAAGCTTGGTGTGGAGGTTGCGCTCTGCTATGTGCACCACTTTTCATACTTTTTTTCCCATACTTTTCATGGTTAGGAACGGATGCTTAGGCATAGGATATTTCAACTGTCTGTTCAAAAGTTCTGATAAATAACTTGCAGGCACCTCAACAACACTTTTCAATTGTCCATAAAAATATTGTAATTTTTGAATCATCTAAAAATATTATAATTCAAGGCTTTCAGATGTTGCATCTAGACCACATTGTGAAAGATGCTTTCAATGAATGTACAATCAATCTGCATTTTTAGGGAACCCCAATTACTCCTGTGATAATTAAAATGGTTTAAAACTTGATTGGCAATCAGCTGACTTTAAGTATTAACACCCTTATTAATCCATTAGTCTTTTAAAACAGAAATGCTCTTTTCAAAGTGGGCTTATCCTAAAGCTTAAGTATCAGTAAATTAGTTCAGTATTGTACTTATATCTCAACTCTTTCAAATATTGCAGCCTTTACTGCAAGAAATACTGTGGATATAGATGATGTAAATGATGATCTGACTGATACTCAACAAGATTTCCTGTCTTGGAGGATTCCTATAGCAATATTCTTTTCATCTTTAGACAGTTGGACAAAGTTGGTTTTTGAACAAAGTTTTATGTTTTTACTTTTAAGGACTATATTAAGAATGTAAAACTAACAATAGTTGGGTTGACAATATATTAACCAGGATTGTTACTGTAACTTTAAGAAAATGTGATTGGCTGCTGCTTCCATAAGCGGCCATAAGATAGAGCTAGAATCACTGGTAGATGTTGCTGGGTTACTGGTTAATGGTTATTGCTGAGGATTTGCTGCCTTGTATTAACCAGCAAGGATCTTCTGTAAGTTTTTGCTACTGTTTGCAAGCTCTGTGTACCGAACTGAATATTTGTTATTGGACTTTGATTATTGGATTATCCCTGAAGTGAACTGTTTGACTGACTGACTGACTTGACTGTGTATGAATTCGGACTGATTGATGAACTTTGCAAAACCTCTATTTTCACAGAAGTAAAAACCTATTTTTCTACAGTATTCTGTATTCTGTATTGTGTATTTTACCACACCACTCTCACAATGCTTTGCTGCACACTTGTTCTCTTAACAGGGGACTATCCTTAACAGACTTTACAAAACAACCTTCTCCTAATTTCTCAATTAATGCTCTAGCTTTCATTTATTTGCTTTGATTCTCATTTGTACTATCAAAATTCCTATGAGGAAAAATAAAATAAGTCCCTTGGCAACCATTATGCTCAACATAACTAGTTATAGGCAATTGTCATAATTTCCTAACCTTTAATTCAATAATTAGAGTGTACAAAAATAGGCTTTAAGTTACAATTGCATAGTAAAGTGGAAACTTTGACTATATCTGAACAAAACAAAGAAAACAAACAAACCACAACAAACCACACTTTTTTGTCAGTTTTTGTTAATCTGCATTTATTTATCCATTATACATATTGAACTGTTTTCAAAAAAAACCAAATAACATAGAAGATCGCAGTATAGAAAAAGAATTGACCATAAAAATTTAAGGTGCTGATTTTGTTTTTTAAACCTTTTCATGGCATGCAGCCTAGTTATTTTAGGTACTGTCTCTCACTGATTACAGCTGTCCACCCATCAAATCCAACAGAAGAAACAGACTGTGGGGTATAACTGTTAATATCTATTTTGGCATCCACCTTATATACCATTTTCTCCCATCTCCAACATGAGGTCAGGTTCATTCATTCATTCATCCATTCATTCATTTTTCATGTCTCTGGACTATATATCTCCTTCAAGGAGGGGCTGTAGGCTTTTTGATAAGTTCATCAAGACTGGGTTAAGTCTTTAAACCTGAGGGTCCCTGGTGACTGCTGAGAGCTTGAGATAATTCTCTTATAAATGACTGTTTTCTGATATGTTCATCCTTTTATATTCCTGTGATAAGATGTACAGAATATTTTTTGTGAGATGGATAGCCATATAAATTTGATAAATAAATATATATTAAAGAGATGGGTAGAAAAGGGTTGACCTGCTATATTTCAGGGTCGAGACATACCATCTTCCTTCAGAGGAGATTGGGTTAGAGATTTCAGATGCAGAGGAGTCAAACTCCTGTCCTCGCATAGTGCCATGGGAACAATCATTCTCAAATATTAATATGTTGTCAGAAGCTGTCTCAATTAAGCAGACAATTGTGGGAAAAGAATCAAAATTTATTTTCCAATTGCAAATCATACCCGTTTGATCGAATGTGATGGCTCATAAGCGAACAGGCTGAGTGGAAGATTCTTAATACAATGTTAAATTTGGCAAGAATTATAACAATACATATAATATACAAATACAATTGCTTTATGGTTCTATGGTAAAATCATGGCATGATAAGAAGTTATAGTTCTAACTAGTGATTTTTAGGATTCAATGCTTCCTCTGAATGCCAAAAACTTACATTTATACTTATCTAGAACTTATTTAATATTCTAATTAGAGTTAGCCTAACAAACACTGCATAAGGAACAAATGGTTCTACCATGTAAGTATCCCTATACTTAGAACAACTTGCTTTAATAACAATAACAGCCATTACAGGGACAGCATCAACTTTTTTAATGGGGTATGTTTACCCATTTAAAAAAAGTGCACATGCTTAGAACGTTTGTATCCCTAACAAATAACCATATTTGCAAAGTCAATATGCAATCTTTGGAAAGGCATATAAACCCAGGGTGTTGCTCCTAGTAATTTTTGTCTGTGAGGATTAATATTAAATTTCATGTAAATAATTGATTTTATCTTTATTTTTAATTATTTTTATTTTATTTATTTGTCAAACATGTACAAGATAACAGGTATAGGTGTAAACATAAACATAAACAAAGGAAGTAAGTACAAATAAATGGGGACTGTAAGACAGGGATGGTAGGCAGGTAACCCCCTATATGGACCTCTTAGGAATGGGGTGAGATCCACAGTAGACAGTTTGAGGTTGAAGCTGTGAGGGTTTGAGGCTGTAACAATGGAGTCGGGTACAGCATTCAAGGTGTTGATCACTCTGTTGCTGAAATCATATTTTCTGCAATCGGTCCTGGTGTTTTGATGCATTGCTAGAGAACACCAAGCATTAGAAATTCTTGCTGTAATCAGTGTTTTGAATGTGTGGCTATATAAATGGCCTCTCAGATAAGGAAAGGCAGCAAAGAGGTAGGGGCCATAGATTAATCATTGGGAGATCACAAAAGCCCACTACAACCCATCATGGCTTCCACCTGCTGCCAATTTGCAGCCTCTTGTGAAATAAGAGTTTAGTAGAAGTACTATTAACCCATTGAGCTAACTATAAAGAAGAAAGATGAGGTGGAATTGAGGAAGTTTATAAAAAAGCAATATGGGGAATTTAATCAGCCAAAGCATTTGCACTGAAAATTTCATTGCCGTAAGAGGAATAAATAACATTGTATGTTGTTTATTCCCTTTTATTCCTCAGGACAATAAACAACAGCAATTTGAAGATAAAAATATAGCATCCAAAAGAGTAGCATCCTGGCATTTGTAGCTTGGTTGCCATTTAATTATGTTTTACATATTACTCAATTTGTGGCATCAGATATGTACTCATGTATTCAACAAATCAAGGTTGAAAACCTATTCAAAAACAAGAATAAACTTGTCTCCAAAGCATATGTTTAATGCAGCAGAAGAGGCAAATTCTTGGGCAACAATTAATTAATTGTTGCTTAGATAAGTGTTAGTATGGTTCGATTTCATCTGCTGTTCACCAGTTTCTGTTTGAAGACTACTTCATATGTAGATTATATAAAAAGTAACATATGTTTATGAACTGAAAAACTGCAGTATGCATAAAACTGTACATAAACTACTATTATAATTTTAAAAGTTGACTTGGGTAAACTAGAGATCTATGGAAAAACAAACCCATGAAAGACACTTAGGAAAATTTGGACAGTTACTCCAATGGATGATTCAAATGGATATTTGAAACATATTGGACACCTGCTTGTGGCAAAATCTTTCTATTCTGTCATAGCTTTTACTATTTTGAAATTTCCCCATAGTTCCACATCTCTCATTTAGCTTCTTGTCCCTACCTCTGCCTTACATTCCTGCCAATTTCAATGGACACTCTATTCTCTATTGCCTCCATGAACACACACACACACACATATACATATATATATATAAATTTCATGGCTGCTTGATAGAAACTTGATTTTGACACATGTAACCTAAAATTATATTTTTCTTCCTGTTGCACAGAGGTCAGGACAGCAGAAGTGAAGACTAGTTGTTATTTAAATATTAAAGGAATGTGCAATCTTTTTTAAAATGAGTTGATGAGTTAAGTATTATCTTTTTTTTTCTTCCATTCAGTTGTGCCCAATTTTCAAAGTCTTTGCAGTCTTCTTGGCAAGGTTTTTCAGAATGGTTTACCATTGCTTCTTTTGTAAGGCTTTACTGGCCCAGAAAATGATTGGGCCAAGGTCAGTCAGCTGGCTTTTGCCAAAGACAGGATTAAAAGTTATAACCTTTAAGTTTTATCAAAGGAAATTTGATTTTAGGTTCTATTTTCTTTCAAATACTTTTAAATATATATATTAAATACATACACACATAATCAAATACATACCAAATTTACTAACAATGTAGAATGTCTTTATGATAGTTTCCTTCACTAAGTACTTCACATGTCAGTTCACTGAAACTTCAGTACTTGAGATATACTAGTCTTTTTAATCAGATGTTGAGGAATTCTCTATAACTTTTAAGTTACTATTTTTAGTTTAATTATTTTTAAGGTGTGGGGATGCTTTTACTCTTCTAAAAGTTTCCCTGATAAATTGAGAAGAAACTTTTTTTCAAATGACAAGCAATTTAGTAAGATACTTCTTCCAACAGTGCACAAACTTATAAGGATAACACAATTACACGCATCACACTATAGTCTGAAAACCCAGATTATGATCTGAGGGCATTGGTATTGTGCCATTAATTACTCATCTATTAGATCTTGGTTTTAGAAAATAGAAAAGACTAGGAATTCAGTGCTATGTAAATCAATACTACTTTTAATGTAATAGCCTTGTAATCTTGCAAGTCTGAAGAGGTGAAGAATCTATGATGTTTTCCATTTATGTTCCCCTAGTTACTATAATGTCTTCAATTAGGCAAATGCTAGAGAAAATATGAGCAGAAGGAATTATAATTGCTTTACTCTTCCTTATATCAAAGAGGTAGCAGGAAAAGTAAATTGTAATTATGCATTCCCTTTTCAAGGTACAACTGTGTATCAAGTTTATTTCTGGAATACAGGTGTATGGATTAGTCTAAAATTGATCTGAATTACTTGTGTTTAGTTGTTTGCTTGAATTATTTTTTCTTGAATTATTATTTAAACATGAACAAAACTCAGTAATGTATATGATTTTAATGCAGTTATCTCTATTGTAAACTACTGAACAATGTTGGTTGATACTATCAAAAAGCTATCAAAGAAAAATAATCTACTTTTTATCAATCATTTATCTTTCTATAGTATATGTTGTTTTTATGCAAATGCCTATAATATCCATTTTTATTCATAGTGTTCACAATATACTGTACATTGTTTTACGAAACATTTAATATCAGAATGATGTGTTATAGCTGATGCTTTTTGATAGCTGATGCAGTTTTAGTTAAACTGCTAGTTTTTTAAAATATCACATATTTCTTGATAGTTCTTTTGAGGGATTTTCTCACTTCCTTATTTCTCAGGCTGTATATCAGAGGATTGAAAAGAGGTGTAAAGACTGTGTAAAAGAGGGAGACAAATTTGCTCATTTTGTTGAGAGTTACAGTATTGGGATGCATATATACAACTATTAACGTCCCATAAAATATTGTAACAACTATAAGGTGGGTTGAGCATGTGGAGAAGGCTTTCTTCCTTCCTATAGCGGAAGGGATTCTCAGAATGGTGGTGATGATGGAGATGTATGAAACCAGGGTGAGCAAGAATGGAGGAAAGGTTGCCATAGAAGTAGTTACAAAGCTGGACAAAAGGAGTAGGTGAGAACCACAGCAAATGTGTTGCATCAATGGCATGAAGTCACAAAAGAAATGGTTCATTTCACTCGGAGTACAGAAATTTAACTGTGACATTTTTAATGTAATTGTGGTGACTATAACCATGCTACTTAGCCATGATACTAATACTAACTGAATACAGCAGCGAGTATCCATAAGAGATAAGTAATGAAGTGGCTTGCATACTGCAAGGTAGCGATCATAAGACATCACCGCCAGCAGATAACATTCTGTTGCTGCTAGAAATCCAAAGAACCAGAATTGCACAATGCATCCTTTAACAGAAATAAGCCCATCCCCAGTTAAAAGGCTGACTAGCATCCTTGGTAGAATGGTAGAGCTATAGCAAGTCTCTAAACAGGATAAATTCCCCACAAAGAAGTACATCGGGGTGTGAAGGTGGTGGTCTGAAGCCACAAGAACAATGATGAGAATGTTCCCTGTCATGGTCACGATGTACATCATGAGAAAAAGTAAGAAGAGGAATAGCTGCAAATCCTGGAGATCATCAAATCCAAGCAAGAGGAAATGTGTAATAATTGTTTGATTTTCTTGCTGAATGCTACATATGGACTGCATCTGTTGGCAATCAAATAAAACAAAACATTTTAGAAAGGCACCAGTTGCAAATAAAATATTGTACTTAAAAAAGAATTAATGATTTATTCAAAAATTGTTAAATTTGCTTTCTAATGAATTACAGGGAAAGATACAATCATGTTCAGAACATCCCCTAAAGAAATCCTATTACAAATTTACTGGTGATTTCTGGAAGTTGTAGTCCTAATGCTTCTGGAGACAATGCATTGTGAGAAAGTTGCTCTAAATCTTCCCACATTTGCTTGGAGTATGAAACATGATCTGTTTTCCAGGAGCACCAAAATCAAGTGCTGTTGTAAAACTATGGCATCTGTCATTCACTCTTTTAGATATGATGTAAAGCAATAATTTTGTAACAGTTGTGTTAAAGGTTAAATTCAGATGTATTATTTTATTAATAATAAAATGCAAATACTAACACTATCACAATTTAATGCTATGGATTAGGACACATCAGCTTGTTCTCTGCCCTTAGTTTACCATTCTATTCTAGTCCATCATACAGAACTGAGGTTCTTCATAGATTGCATTCTCATCCATGAAGTGCAGGTCCCACTGTTAACAATAGTTGGAAAGCTCTTTATATTACATGATAGCAAAGAGCTTGGGATACTTAATAAGATTTGCTTACCTCATGGTATGGAATATATTAAAGTAGAGATTTTTATTTACTTCTGCAATAACTGGATATATTTTTCTCCTCAAATCAAATGCATTCTCTACAAGATGATTTCAGTTGTTTGAACTGAACATCTTTTAGTCCAAGATGTTCTGCTTCTATGTTTATATATTTCCCCCAAGAAATATGTTTTTCCCTGTACACTATTGCAGTATGTAGGTATTTAATAGGGCTATTCCAGCTGGGAATGAACTGGGCAGCTGCATACATTCTTTGTGATTTTACAAAGAGAAATACCATTTTGGGTGAGTAGAGAAGATGGCAGAGATTGTTGAATACTATTTTTTGAACCAGCCTTGCCAAATATTTGCAAAGACATGCAATCAGGACATGCAATAGGTTGAGGTACATGACAAACTTTCACTCCTGACATTGATTGAATAAATATGGATCAGAAGTTATGGAATTCATAAAGAATAAAATTATTTCCAATATTCTTATATAAACAACAGGAGAAGATGGGATAGTAAGCTATTTTTAATTTTATTAGGATTCATTGACCAACAAAAGAAAAAATTGAGAGACAAAACTGTAAAAGAGGACACAGGAGCTCAAGATACAGAAAAGCAGAATCAATGAAAAGGTGAAAATCTCTCAAAAAATTCAAGGCCACTTTGTGATATGAGATAATTCCATCCAAATATAAGTTTTATAGTGTTTTGCTTTCTCTCAGTCAACTCACCTTTTTATATTTGTTTTGTAACTGGGCATAATAATACTATATTCTTATAGACTGCCTTTTTCAGCTCTTTTAACAATCATTCATTCCTTACCACAGACCACACACTATCCATTATATCTCACAATTTATTTACATTAAAACTTCTCCATTCATTTTCACGTTTTCAATAAACATTCTATAAATGATATACAAATATTGTACATTCACTTACATTTTTCTCCACAGATACATACCGGTACATTAGAATCATGCTCCCAATTTTCCCTGTCTAAAAGAATTAGTTTGGACTTTGCCAATCTATTGTCTTTGTTGCATCACACAATCTGTCTAAAATTCATTGCAAATAATTTGGGTTCTCTGGCAGCAACAAGTTTTTTATTCTATTCATTCTGCTGGAGGCTCTTTGTTTAATACTTTTCACGTATTTCCAAAACATTTTCTTATTCCCAGTAACATTGCTTGGCATTTTATTTGTCTTTTTAAAGTTCTTAATCAATCTTGGCTTTTTGCCTACATTCTTTGCAACTGTCTTTTTCTATCCTCCTGCCCTGCTACCCCTGCCCCACTTCAAGTGATGACTGCTGAGTACTGCAGTTCCTTTGCAAGATTTTTTTTTTTTGAAGTGATTCGCCATTACTTTCATTCTAGTACCGAGAGAGAATGACTGGCACAGTTACCCAGCTGGCTTTGTGCCAAAGGCAGGGCAAGAACTCACAATCTTCTAGTTTTGCTTTATGTTTTAATCTTTACTTCTGGATCTCATGTTCTATTGATACATATGATATATTTCTCTTATTCCCGCTTTCATGGCATTCATTCATTTTTTTGTTATTATTCATGAAATTGGAAGTAAAGTCTTGAATTAATTCAATATAGGCACATCTCATTTTTAAAGAATATTAAAATATGACCGATCTCAGGTCCCCCCTCCCTGAGCCCTAAGTTCTTCTGTACTGCCTTAGCATGGTAGAAGGTGTTCATGGGGAGAATGTATGAAGAACATGAATGTGTATGTCAAGAATATCGTCACCCAAAAACATGAAGATTATCCCAGTTGGCCAGCTAAAGCAAGCAGGTATTTATATTAGGTAGCAGCAATATGAAAGATGCTGAAAGCAGATAATCATTTTAGTGACAATGACAAAGGCTTTAATTCATAGCATATGAGAGAAGGCATGAGCAAACTATTTCTGTATTATTCCATGAAAACCACATGAAGAAAATAAAAAATGATTGACAATTGCAAGATGGCTAGATTCAGTTACAGTAACAATGAGTGCACTATTGGAAGAGCTGCGGGATCGGATTAGGATCAGAAAACCATAGAGAAAAATCTATCTAAGTCTCAACAAGAAGTTGATGGCACCTGTTATGTTTTCAGGCAAAAGAGGAGTGGACATGGAATCTTTCAGCTAACAGTTTATGGATTAGTATGTTTGTACTTTATCCCTAACACACCCAACCACTGTTGAAAACTTCTGACATAAATTCTGAACCTGTCAGTTTTCAGCTGACATACCTATTGCTTATAATTTGTTTCTACAAAGTTTGCTAACAGAACAGAAAGACAGCTTCAGCTATAACGTGCTTATTGGTTAACTGGCAGCAGCTGACTCGGCCTGATAGCTCCTTTTATACTCAGGTGTCAGACAGTCAGCCAATCCGAATGGGCCTCTGTTCCTGCTTCAACTGCAGACCAGAGGGAAAACTTCAACCACTCACAACAGCACCTAATCAAATTCAGCTGCTGAAGTTTTAAAATACTTATTATTTTTTTTAAATGAAAATAATAGAAAACTGACCCTTTCCTATGGGAAAAGGGAAATGCAACGAAGCAGGAGAGACAATTGTTCCAATGATGTATATAAGAAAGAGAGGAAATAAAAAGAAATAATTTAAAAATTTAGAACAGAAATAAATCTATAAAGAAGAAAAAGGAGCACAGATGGTTCAGGATAGCAGAAGAGTTTTGAGGACATTTGAGGAAAGAAAGCACCCAGCTAGATTCAGAGAGCAGAGTTATAAAGCCTGATTGCTAGTTACATTAGAAATACTTGGGGAAATCCAGGGCTGAACATTAGACTGGAAATTTTAAAAACAAAATCTGAGGAAACAGCAATGACAACTACACTGCTCACAAGAAAACTGCATAGATGTTTCCATAAATCTCCATAAAGAAAACTGCATAGATGTCTCCATAAATCAACCTCAGGTCAATCAAGTCTCTATTTTCAGGTAAAACAGCACAAATACTGACATGGTCATTCTGAACATGTTTATTTTTACTTATTCATATAAGTCAGGTAGTAATTTGTTCAACAGCATCAGATGCAAGCAGCCTTACTGTAAAGACCTAATTCTCTAATATTTGGTTTTTAATTTAATCTTTATTGATGGTCAGGGACCAACCATAGTTTACTTAATTGAAAGTGAGATTTTCAGGTGACCACAACCAACATAGACATGTAGATATTACAATGTTGAAGAAACCTGTTACATGCATCATTAATAAAATAAAATGTTTATATATTTTTCTACATTTTCATCTTCTTTAGACTAGACACTTAGTATTCATTTTGGATGAATGGTATATAATTTGCCAAGATATTTTGAATTCTGGGACTTAAATTTCTACTTTTATAATTCACGAGACCCTGAAAATATGTTACACAACTAAATATCTCTTTTTTCTTGTACTATTCTCATTTAGGTAGAAGTGTTTTTATTACAACAAATATGATCTTTCTTACAGGTTACATTAAAATAAACAGAGATATTCTGTTATTGAGAAAAAATTCAAGAATCAAAGGTAATTTCTTTCTATCCAATTTTAGAAGAAAGGAAGAAATTGGTCTTTAACCAAAGACCATTCAAAAGTATTTGAATGTCGTAGAACTGTGGAAAGGAATAAAATCAGTATTCTCAAAATAAAAGACTTAAATTCAAAGGAAATCAGAAACATTTGTAGTTACAGTCCATTAGCTCTTCTTATTTAGAATTGTTTTTCAGTGGTTGGTTCAGTGTCTCTTCAGATTTTCTACTATACCCTGAATTGCCAAAGATTGAACAAGAAACTGTTTTTGCAAATAAAACATTGAGATATAGTACTTTTTCTTCCAAACACCTAATAATTACTTTTCTTAATAACTGGGAATAATTTAACAAATGGGAAAATTCTGAAATCATTATATAAACATGGACATTAGTATTATAAATCCATTCTAGACATTAAAGAATTGAGATTACAGAAATCTGTACTCCAAGTTGCAGATAAGGAAACAACACTCTACAAATTATTTCAACTTCCTCTCATGTTCTGTTTTAGATATTTTAGTTTGCCAGCATATCAAGGAGAGAACTGTCCTTTACATATTTAAAAGTTTATATTAATTTTAAATATTGTGTTTTAAACACCTTGTAATTGGAATAAATCCAGTCAAAACCTTAAACAACTCACGCTATTAGTCTTATATATACTAAACATTATGAACATTATAAGAAAATAAGTATTTGTACTATGATTGTTAACCTTGTTACTACACATTTTTTCCCCAAAATAAGACATGACCTTTGATGATTAATTTATGATCTGAAAAAGTGAAAAGACTTTAAACTGGATTTCCAAGGTTATATTCATTGTAATATAAAAAGGGAAATATGAATTGAATGTAGCAATATCTAATTCCAAAAGTATTTGGAAGTCTATTTATTACTTCTATTGTCATGCCTGTGTTATTTGAAAGAGAAAAGGAAAGGAAAATATATACTTGGGCATTATTATAGATTAGAATTCAAACAATTGAATAGCAAGTACTCCAACTGACTTGCAGTACACAGTAAATAAGCATGGCAAAATTTATTTAGTTTTAGATAAAATGTTTGGATCTAAATTAGAGTAATTGAAATAAGAATTCATTTTAATCAATTGGGATGCTAAAGAAGAATTAACTGATATTATTTTTAGTTTGGATGAAGTTCAGGTAACATAAGATCCTTCTGTCAGTTAATGTGTACAATTAATGCCAAACACTGAAGAAAAAGAAGAAAAAGTGGATAGCTAAACTATGAAATTAAGTTCTGTCAAGTACATAAATAATGCATTTATTGCGTGATGTGTAAGTTATACTGCATTCTGTGGAATTTAAGAATGCAAATTTACATTATCTAGCTACCATTCTCACACAACACTACATTGGTGATCATTCCTGGATGATGTAAAACCTGGTATTTAATTATCACAAAATAAGAAGAGATTGCCACCATAGCCCACTACTAGTTTCATGATAATTGAACTTGCTTTAAATAAATGTAATACTCATAGTTTCATTGACAATTTCAATTCTCATGTATTTTATATCATTTTTGCAGATATCGTTTTGTAACAATGGCCAAAGGTGAAGAACAAAATCAAACTATTACCAAATTTCTTTTGCTGGGATTTGGAGATTTTGGTGATCTGCAGTTTCTTCTCTTTGTCCTTTTACTGATGGTCTACATTATGACCATGGTTGGGAATATCCTTATCATTGTCCTGATTGTTAGTGATTATCATCTCCACACTCCTATGTACTTCTTCCTATGTAATTTGTCCTGTCTTGAGACCTGCTATAGCTCTAATATTCTGCCAATAACATTGGCCAACCTTCTATTTGATGGTCCAATAGCTATTTCTGTAATTGGCTGCATGATACAATACTACTTTTTTGGTTTCTTGGCAGTTTCAGAATGTTACCTTCTAGCAGCAATGTCTTATGATAGATATGTAGCAATCTGTAATCCACTACTTTACAAAACCATTATGAATGGCAGGGTTTGTTTGAAGCTTGTGGTTGGATCCTGGATAAGTGGATCATTGGCTATTAATATAACTATTTATCTAATGTACCAGTTAAAATTCTGTGGCCCCATTGAAATCAATCATTTCTTTTGTGATTTCAATCCAATATTAAATCTTGCATGCAACAGTACAAATGTGATTGAAATTTTAACGGCATTATTAGCTGCTGCATGTTCTTTGCCACCTTTTTTGTTGACCTTGGCATCCTATGTTCATATAATTTCTACTGTTGTGAGAATCCCATCCACCAATGGAAAACAAAAGGCATTCTCAACCTGTTCATCACACCTCATAGTGGTGTCCATTTTCTATGGTTCAATAATGATTGTCTACATTTTGCCTAAAACAGATAGACTTCGAGAAATCAACAAAGTCTTGTCTCTATTTTATACAGTCCTGACACCTTTATTAAATCCTTTGATATATAGCCTAAGAAACAGGGAGGTAAAAAAGGCTTTTGGAAAAGTAGTTGCTAAATTATATACTGTTAAAAGAACGCAGTGCTGGCATTTAGTTTGATTGAATTTTTAGTAAAATGGTGATTGGGTTCCCATTTGGTTAAAAACATTGATTTTCTTTCTCTTCCACAAACACATACAGAAGCAACTATTTTTACAAATGATAAATATAGTTATGATGTCTTCTCTTGATTTAAAAGTCTGGTGGATTCACAGTAAAACTATGATTTCTGTGGAAACACATTGCTGCTTGTATAATACTTTCTGGACTGGCTATGCAATCATACTATTGGAAAACTATGATAGTGCTGAATGTATGGGGAAAATAGTCTTATCTATGGAACAGCTCACCTTCAGAAATTGTGGAAGCTTCATCACTGGAAGCTTTCAAGAAGAAACTTGTCTGCCATCTGTCAGAAATGATGCACAGTCTCTTACTTGGATGGGGGTTGGGCTAGAAGATCTACAAAGTCCCTTCCAACGTTGTTATTCTATTCTATTCAGTTGAGTTTTTTGTGGTACTATTCACATTGAATTCTGCCCTTTTTCACTTAATCACCTAGTATTTGCACAGAAAGATTTGCAGGAGCCCAGCTCTGAAGCTATATCTAGTGGACCAAATAAATTAGATAAATAGATTCTGTCTTTTTAAAATAAATACAACCAACAAATAAATCATTTTACTATATTATTCAAACTATGTTTTGCAGATGTTATGTTTGGGATTTTTCCTTTCAATAACTTAAAACGTGTGTTCTCTGCTTTTGTTCTGTTGATTGCGTATTAACACAGATCAATAACTTATTGTCTTCATTTGCTTAAGTTCATCTCATATAATTATATTAATTAACATAAGTGGTACACTGATGCTACATAAATGCTAAATGTTTAATCAGGATATAATTGTAGGATGTGATTCACATGGAATTAGGTACTGAGAGCATATGCACCAAAGACAAATTTCTTGTGTATCCAATCAACTTGTCCAATAAAGAATTCTATCAGCATATTTTTTAATACCAGTCCTTGTAAACTAATAACTAAAGTAGAACATCTTCATTATTTTGTGTGTAATCCAACTCAGTCTAACTCATTGTATTTTGAAGTTATATTTAAACTAAAATACCCTTACTTAGCCTGGTACCTTCTAGTTATATTAGGAGCATGAGTGTCAGAATTATGAGATGGGAATTCTTGGAGATCTAAAGCATTATGGAGAGAAATAAAAACTAATTATAATTCCCATTATTTCTCATATCTCAACCTACCTATCTACTTATCTATATATACCTATTTGTACACTTGAGTTACAAATAATTCAGGATGGTGAACATATCCAGTACACTTTCTTTCTCCAATTTTTCCCACAGCAAGCTAGGTGAGAGTGACTGGCCCAAAGTCACCTAGTTAGCTTTCATAACTAAGGCAGGGTCTTGAACTTTTGGTGTCCTCCTTTCCATGCTTTAGGAGTCTAACAAGATATGTGGTCTAATAAAAGCAAGACATTTCCATCCTTGATCTAAATAAAGTTAGATATGTGGTGCTATTGGGAAAAGATTAATCCCCTCCCTATTCAAGAATATTCAAGAATGTTCTGACTTCCAGTTGACATCCCAGTGATATTAGACATGAAGGTGGATTTCTTAGCTTTCATTCTAGCCCTCCCTGCTTGTGGGTTCTGTAGGGAGCCAAAAGCCATCCTGTAGGGATGATGAAGCAAAGGAGGAGCACCTGGTCAGGTCAAGGAGAACCACAACTCTCCTGGAGGATCCCTGGGACAAAAGTCCCCTCAGGCTGTGGCAGGATGAGGACATGATCAGAAATGTTCATCAAACAGCTGGGACAACTGGGACAGACCATCTAAGATCAGCGCAGGAGTGAAGTTAGTGAACAGCCATGGAACTGGATGATAAGAACTGTTTTTACTTGAAATTAAATCCCCAAAAGACAAAAAAGACTCTTGAAATTATCTGGAACTTGGAATTGGCAGTGAATTTGATTTCATGAGAGAGAGAAAAAAAATAAAAGCTGGAACACAAAGGAGAGTTGAAAGGGGAAGACATTAGCTGATTGTTAAAATGCAGACAATTGGAATTCTAAGTTGAAAAGGAGCTTTTTTGGGGGGGAGGGGTAGGCATTTTTGAAGATACCGGAATTATTGATTCAAAAAAACTTGGAAATAAATAATATAGAAATGTTTAAGGACTGTTTGTTATTAGAAACCTGATGTCACAGTGCCACCTGCTGATGGGAGGAGCACACTACAGTTAAAACATAGTGGAAGTAAAAAACTTCTGAACTAACAAAAGGGTCAAAGGAGATTTAGAAGTAGAAAAAAATCCTATTTCTTTGGGACTTGATAGAAGAAACAAGAAACATAATACAAAAGAATAAGAGTTGTGCTTATGGACTTGGAGTTTGGACATAATACATCTAAATAATTATATATATATATAGTGTTGGAGTATTAATAATTAAATGAAGGAGTGATACAAGAAAGATCTACAAGATGTCCCACCAGCAAGAAATGAACAGCTGAAAGAGTTGGTGTCATTACTATGTAAAACAAGGGAAATGGTGAAAATGGAATTATAGATTTAAAGAATAGATTGGAGATTATTGAGAAAAAAGTGGGGAATATAGTACAAGAGGAGGAGAACAGACAAGACATTCTGGAAGAGGTGGAAATAAATAAAAATATTGATGTAAGAACTGAGAAGATTCAACAAAGAGAACAAAAAGACTTATGAGGCACACTATTAAAAGGGGAGAAGGGGGAAGAAACAAAACAAAGAAATAATACTTTGCATGATGCTAAAGAGGGACTTGAGATTCAGGAAGTCACAAAGGGAAAAGAGGAAGGGATGGAAGCAGATGTTTTGGAAATTAAACAATGGAAAAGAACAAAAAAGGGAGGAAAGATTAAAGTGGATAATTTTGAGGGCAGTAGAGTCAGAAATATAAATGGAAAGGAGGGAAATGGGAGGCAAGTTAAGAAAAGAATAATACAAACATTAAGGAAGACAAGAGGTGATGGTTAGAAAGAAGCTTTTCTAAGGACAGCAATTACAACAGTGGTGAAGGTAAAAATTTAAGAAGGAGGAAGATGAGAATAGGGGAAGAATATAATACACAACTTCTAGATTGCTTTTAGAATCAGCACGGGAGGAAATATAAAATGGAAGAAATGTTTTATATATGTAGTAGGATTTATGAAATATAATATGTTGATTGATACACATACATAACTTTCAGATTGTCTTTAGAATTATAGCACGGATGAAAAATATTAAATTTGAGAAATGTTTTATATGGGTGAGGTATGAAATGTAGGAGATATTGATTGTGCAGAATTAATTTAAATAATTATGTTAATGCACATGATTGTAATACATGATAATAGATGTAATAATGGTTGGTATGGGAATTTTAATGAGGGTGAGAAATGATATTAAAATTGTATTAACATATATGATAAGCAGGAGAAGGGGATCTGTACAAAAATAATATAAAAATATTATATATGATATTGAAAAATTAAAGTTTGAAGGAGGACAAAAGGAATAACTAAAGAATGGATAATTGTAGTATACGGAAATGTATAGCATTATTATTATTAGAATTTTTTAAAAGGTTCAAAATAAAAACAATACCCTTAAACTTCAGCTTTCACTTTTACAAGTTATTTTTCTCCTACATAGTTTCTTCCACCCACAATTTCTTTCTGGAAACCAGAAATGGCAAGATTTCTAAGCCTGTTAAAATTGGAGACTAAATTGCTGTGTTTGTGAGTGGCACAGAAATATATATATATGTATAGGTACACATATATTCATACATATAAACACACATACATATATAAACATATACACCTATGTATTTAGAAGCCAAATTTGCACTAGTAATTGCAGTAATACCACCATTTTACGCTTTTTCCTTTTTTTTCTGTTTTGGGGGAAATAAGCATGTAAAAAATTAGCTATGCGCACTTGTTTTACTCTGCAGTCTCTTGTTCCCAAATGCAATTTTTATGTTTTCTTCAACCTTTAAGCATTTTAGGCATTGTGTTTAAGGGAGCTATGATTGTCTGGTTTTTTCAGTTTCCCCTGGGCATCATCATTTAGAGACACATGGTCTTCTTTTAGGATGAGCTGAGCTAATTTGCACAGCAGGGATCTTGCTGTTCAATATAAGTTAAATGTAAAGCTAGGATGGCATTATTTTCTTTTCTTTTAGGTTTCACTCCAATTATTTCCTTTATTTATGTTAGTCCTGAATTTAATCTAGAGATCAAGACAAGATTAAATGGACAATCTGGCGCTGATGGTGTCAAAAGACTAAAATCTACTCATTAAATATCAGACTTCCTATTAAGGTAATTCAAATTTTTTCACACCTTAGACAACCAGAAAAAAGGTGTAGTATATTTTCAGACAACAATTTTTCACACACCTATTTTTCTTCAGTTTCCTTCTTCAGTATGATAGGGACATTATGTTGGAAAAAAACCCAAGTCTTTCTATTGTCTCAGAGTGATCCAATCATTCAATTTAATTTTGTTTGTAACATGAAATGAAACTTTATTTTGAATCTTCTTGAGGTTAGATTTTCAATTTTTTAAAGATGCATTTTTATTATCATTTTACAAAATCATTTTACAAAATTGTTGAAACATCATAGCATTCTATTTCGGTAGAAGAATGCTGGCAGTGAGGCATTAAATACTTGGAAAATAGGTGAGAAAAGGTAAATATATAGAAATTATTGCTTCTAGTGTAAACTCTGAAACTATTAATATACCTACAATTGCGCCCACCCCCATTCCCAAAGGAGTCAGCCTCATGATTCTTAAAAGAAATATTTATATAATGGAACTGATTGATAGAAAATTTAGAAGTTTGTACACAAAAAGGGGAAAGGAGTGATGACATATGCTCATTGTTTTGCCCAGTTATTGAACTATTGTGTGCTACACATCTCAAGAATGAATCCTCAAAATTTTACTTGCTGGATGTTATATACATTGCATGCACAGTATATATGAGAAAATAATTCCTAAAATTTAAGTTATTTTACTAAACAATAGGGAAAATACAAAAATATAATGCAAAAATAAACATATTTATACATTACATTACAGGGCAAATGTATAAATAGTACAATGTACTATTATCTTTAATAAACTCCTATGTGAACAAGTAAGATCATAAATACAGAAGCAGAGCAGCTATTGTGTAAGAAAATCTAATATAATGGATGTTTTATTTGCAGAGTGTGATTGTGATATTTGAATTGATGAATGTTGAGCATATTATGGAAACTGAATTTGATTGGAGTGAAAGACAATTGCTTTTCACACTCGTTTATGCTCATAAATTTACCAAATAGTGCGGAACTAAGACAACAATAACTTGCTTAACTTTGGCAAGTTGGAAAACAACATAGAAGAATCACTTCAATTTAGATTACAGATGGCAGGTTTTCAGTAAAAAAAATTAAAAAGCAAATGAACCTAATTTTCTCTGAATCTCATTTCCTAATTTCAATCAGTGCCGAGAAAAATGATCAGATTGCTAAAAATGTTTGTTTTCAGAATGGCTCTTTAATAAAGCAGTACTATGAACTTCACATAGCAAAAGTTAATTCAGTGAGATTTCCCTCAAATAAATAAAACAAAACAAAAAAAACAAAAAAAACGGACAAACTTTTATTTTAGATCTGTAACTACTAAACATTTTCCTGATTTCATTATGCTCACCTGGTTGTTCTCAAATCACTTTTTCTCAGGCTTTTATATCTTGTGCTGCTGTGGTTTGTAAAATGGAATTCAGACAATTTCATTCACCTTCATGTATTTCATATTCATAAACTGCTTTATAATTGTAATACTTGTTTAAGAACTGCATATCTAATTTCTGAGCAGCTCCAATAAATTTTGTATCATATTTATCATACATATATATTTGCAGGCATGGCAGTGACAGAACAAGAGAACCAAACTGAAATTATAGAATTATATTTGATGGGATTTATCGGACTTGGGGATCTGCAAATTCCTGTCTTCTGCCTCTTCTTACTTATCTACCTTGTTACCATAGTTGGGAATATCCTGATCATTTTGCTAGTTGTTACTGATTCCCACCTTCACACACCCATGTATTTCTTCCTGGGTAGTTTTTCTTTCCTGGAAATGTGCTACAGTTCTAATATCCTTCCAGTGATATTGACCAGTCTCGTTCATGGTGGGAGAAAATTAATTTCTGTAACTGGCTGCATAATACAATATTATTTCTTTGGTGTCTTGGCAATTGCGGAATGTTGTCTCCTAACGGCAATGTCCTATGATAGATATGTAGCAATCTGTAAGTCACTCCATTACAAAACATTAATGAATGACAAAATTTGCGTCCAGTTTATAGTTGGATCATGGTTTCATGGTTTATTTGTTATGAGCATGGTTTTATATCTAATGCACTTGTTAAAGTTAAAGTTCTGTGGGCCCAATGAAATCAATCACTTCTTTTGTGAATTGAATCCAATATTAAAGCTAGCATGCAGTGAAACTCACTTGATTGAATTTGTAACTACTTTGTTATCTGTCCTGTGTATCTTGATTCCTTTCTTCTTGACTTTGGCATCTTATATTTTTATTATTTCTACTGTCATGAGAATGTCATCTGACAGTGGAAGGAAGAAGGCTTTCTCAACCTGCTCCTCACATCTTGTGGTGGTATCCATTTTCTATAGCACATTAATGATTGTCTATGTTTTGCCCAAAACAGATAGCCTAAAAAGAATCAACAAAATTGTAGCTCTATTTTATACAATTCTGCCACCTTTGTTCAATCCCCTGATATACAGTTTACGAAATAGAGAGGTAATAGTGGCCCTTAGAAAAACAGTTGCTAAATTTTATGCCATTAAAAGAATTTGCCACTGTAATCTAGTATGATTATTGTCTTAATACTGATTAATACTACTGATTAATACTACTGATTACTAGTATTACACA
>JAEANM010004715.1:0-20439 GCA_017656035.1 Myanophis thanlyinensis
GAGAAGGAAGGAAGGAATGGAGAGAAAGAAGGAAGGGAGAGAAGGAGAATGAATGGAGAGAAAGAAGGAAGGGAGAGAAGGAGAATGAATGGAGAGAAAGAAGGAAGGGAGAGGAGGAGAAGGAGGAGGAAGGAATGGAGAGAAAGAAGGAAGGGAAAGGAGGAGAAGGAAGGAAGAGAGAGAAGGAAGGGAGAGGAGAATGAAGGAAGGGAGAGAAAGAAGGAAGGAAGGAAGGATGGAAGAAGGGAGAGAAAGAAGGGAAATTGTGTCTCGAGGCCGCACTTTTTTTTCGTTTTTTTTTATTTTTTTATTTCGATTTTTTTTTCCGATTGTCCTCTTTTTTGGAAATCAAAATATGGTCACCCTAGGCAAAACTCACTTAACAAGTGCTTGCTTAGCAACAGAAACTTTGGGTTCAATTGTTACTATAAGACAGGGGTTACCTGTATGTTTCTTGACCATAATATCTAGCCACATTATGGTTTGGTGTATTGGGTGAATACCCTGAACATTTTTTTAAAAAGTGAGTTTAACTTTCAGTATAGCAGTGTTTTCTCCTTTCCCGTCTGGAATAATAGGACAGGCTTCCTTCTCTGGGATGTACACTCAGTCTTAAACAGAAACTGGTAAACTACAGTGCAGTACAGTGTGTGACCTGTATTATAGCCTGAATTATATTGAAAAAGCTGCAAGGACTTTGTTCATAGAAGCTGCTCAGAAGTGCTGTGGTTGTGAAGAGATATTGGCATTAAGGGATGTTGTGTTACGCAATTCAGAAACAACACTGAGCAATTGATACACAAGAAAGGAAGCCACTGTGGTATTCAGGCCTCTCAGGCTGGGTTGATACACCGGGTGTCAACCCTGAAGCCATTTTGGAGCATCTTCAGGGCTACCACAGCAGGGCTGGTTGGAACTGTGGGAACGGGAGGGAGGAGAAGAGAGACAGCTGGGGACTTGTAGCCAAAATAAAATTCTTTCTTCTGGGAACCAAGGACACCAGGTGTTGGGAAGGCATGGACTGGAAGCAACTGAAAGTTGGATTATGACCTGATTGGATATGTGGAGAGAGAACATTTACTTTTAATTTGGGTGGGAAAACAGTGGGACTTTAGAGTTGCTTTTTCACCAGATGTACCAATTTGACATGCCTAATAAATCCATACTTTGAGGAACACTCAGGCCTCAGAGTTTTGTCTGCATTGGGTCTGTTACTTGGGCTAAAGACACTGGGCTAAAGCATAATGAATTTATTTGGGAGAAATATTTCACTGTATGAACCTAGAACTGATCAGTTGAATGCTGAACACTTTTGTGACGGATATAGACAACCCGAGTCAGCTCCCTGTTTTCTTATTCTCATGGAGTGATCTCTGGAATTTGTCAGATGTTTAATCTCAGCTGCTTCTGGGGATTTTTGGGGAATCATGGCAGGGAAATTCCTGGCTGTATACCAGTATAAGGATTAAAGTCTCTGTCTTTGTAAGTTAACCTTTTCATTTCCCACCAAGAAGTGAAACTTTGTAGAAGGAACCAATAAACACAGGCCACACAACGAGCAGTAACTTAGTTCTGTTGGGGCACCAAGGATACCAGCCTGGACAATGAGGCCCCAGAATGAACTCTTGGGAAAAAAACAGTGGAAAGCAAATAAAAACAGCAAAAGCAAATAAAAAATTCAGGCAGTTTAAGGCCTGATCTGGATTGGGAACATGATTTTGAATAAACTATGTTCTCTTGCTCATCATCCCCCAATCTGGAATAACAAGGGGGAAGGAGAGATGCATTTTTAAAATAACAGGTAGGCCACACATTATACAAAGTTCTGGTTTGCTTAAATAGTGGATTTGTTTTTAATGACCACAGAACACAATAAGAAAGAAATTGCATTATGGTTTATTGTAGTTTTCCACAACTCGGTGTCTCTTCAGCTAGGAATGTAAAATCAACATAACCTAGAGAGTTGTTGGAGTTGGAAATCTCTTTAATGAGATGTCCAAATTCAGCTAAAGTGGACTTTGGTTCTGTGAAGTTTAAGGCCGTTACAATTCCAAGAAACAGCTAGATCAATATGATATACTACATTGTTTATTGAACAATTCTAGACACAATTTAAATCCATGTCAGCACTTTGTGGAATCTAATTTGAATGTCTGCAGCTCTGTCCTTTCCGTTGTGTGTAAAACTGTTGTTAAATATACACATAATGGCTTGGTGTGTATGTGAACCTATCAATTCTGGTTTATCCCTTAACTCATGGTTAAATCAAATAATTGATTTAATTATTTAATTATTTTATTATTAAATTAAATTATTATTTAATTTAATAATGGCTTAATGAGATTTATGAATTAGGTATGTTTGTAACTTCCATAGGAAATGTACCAAGAAAACATGCTATTTTTTTCATGCTAATTCTGCCATTCCAGATTTACTTTCTTATTTCAATTTTTATAGCCACACATTTATGCCAGCCTCTGTGCCAAAGATCCCACATAAAAAAGAAGTATGAAGATTATTCTTTGCTGCCATTTTTCTGTCTCTTCTTTGCCAGCCTTCAACAAATAGTTGAAAATGTACATGATCTATTGGGAAAAGGGACACTAATCCCATTTTATAATACAGGTAGTCTTCCATTTACAACCACAAATGAGCCCAAAATTTCTGTTGATAAATGAAACATTTAAGTGAGGTTTTACCCCATTTTATTACCTTTGTAGCTGCACTTGTTAGCAATAGCTATAACACTTAGACTTATATCCTGCTTCACAGTGCTTTCCAGTCCCTCTCTATGCGGTTTACAGAGTCAGCATATTGTCCCCAACAACTTGGGTTTTCATTTTATCCACCTCAGAAGGATGGAAAGCTGAGTTAACCTTGCAACCATCATAAATATGAGTCAGTTGGCAAGTGTCTGAATTTTGATCACATGCCCATGGGGATATCGCAATGGTTGTAAGAGTGAAAAAGAATGGCTACTACACACATCACACCTTCACATATAACACTAAACCATAGTTGAACTGTAGTTTATTGAACAAACCACAATTCTCTGAATTAACATACTAAACTATGGTTTAAAATTCACAAGGTTTGGGTTCATACAATACACTATACCTTACTAAACAAACTGGTATGCAATACATCTTAGCATGATGTACGAGGGCAGTTGCAGGGCATGTAAGTTGTAAATATTTGCAAAGAATTATCAGTAGGGAGTTTAACAACTCTAAGGATATGCTGTAATGTAAACAGCAGGAAATGTAAACTATTATTCATGCACATGCTAGAATTTCATGCATAAGCTCTGTGTAGAGTTTAAGTTGTAGTTCCTTCCATAGGGTAGTGTTTATTTCTTGATTGATAGTGAGACATTACTGTAATTTCTGACATTAATCTCTTCTGATCTGAATGTTTATTGTTGGCAAGATGTTCTGGTTTCCTTAGTTTTTTATTGTCTCTTTTGAATGATTTATAAATGATGTGTTTAAATCTATCTGCTTATTGATGGCTGATTTGTCTAAGTGCTGAATTTCAGATATTGTCTCTTCTCTAATATTTTTGGATTTAGCTTGATCTTGGTTAAATCTGTCCATATATTGTTAAAATTTATCCTACTTTGAACAAAACCTGAGAACTACGGTGGGAATAGAACCTACGGGAGCGAATCTATGCAATCACTAACAGTTAATACCAATTTTATGGTAATGTAATCAATCAGTCAATCAATCAAACAATCAGATATAAACCATAATATCAATACAATGCTCAAGTGTTCACATAGAACACAATTCAGCAAATAGAACAATGCAAACTAAGACATTCAAGTAAAATTACCACAAATGTAAAGGTATGCTGAAAAAAACTATGTAAATCAATTTTTTAAAAAACATTTAGGATTAATTTTTCCTGAGAATCGCAACATAGTCAGGTTTGCTTAAACAAAATTAATGAACGTTACAAATGACTCAGCTTGCACCTTACACTAAAAGCTAAATTAGAAGTGGACACTCTTTTGGGGGGGGAAATAAGTGAGAGAGAGAATGGGGGGGGAAGGGAAACAGTCAAAATGATGGTTGCAACCAAACAATCAAAATCCCATTCCTTTTCAATGGGCTTTATTCAAACAATGCATGTAAAAAAGCAAGATTTCAATCATGTAGCAACATCCATCTTGAATTTTTTTTTTACCACATCAGAAATCACATCTGCCAGATGATCACTTTTAGCATCTTAAAATTGTTTCCTGAAAGCAGTCCAAATGTTTTTATTTTATTCTAATGGGACAACTCTAAACGAATCCATAACAATTTAAACCATAAATTATAAAAGCATAAAAACATCATCATAGTCCCTCATTTTATTTCTTAGAATAGCTAACTAGATCCCTTCTGGGTGTTTGCGAGTAGCAGATAGGTTCCTCTCCTGTTATTGTTGTCATGCAAATAATATTTGGAGGCATGCTGCCAAAAAAGTACCACTGAATCTTCAAGAGTAATAGCCACTGAAATGTCACATGCATTTATCACATCTCTTTTAAAGCTAACCAAATTCAGCATCCTCATCACATTTTGTTATTAATTCTACAGGTTAATTACATACTGTGAAGTTTTTTGTTCCTGGAGCAGATAATATAGAGGTCCTAATAAGCTTTATTCAATTTTATGGTTATTACAATCTCCTCATGCACTTTTCTCCATTCTACATATAATCCCGTCATTCTCAATCTTATCTATTTTTACCAAATAGAAGAATTCCTGATTATGTTGATTGTCCTCTTGCAGTCAGCAGAATTCTACATATTAATTTTAGATGTGAATGTATATATAATATGTTAATAAGTTACAATGCCTATGTTCTCAGAACATTGTCAAGAATAAGGAATCCACATAATGGCTTAATGGAAAGAGAAAAGGAATATAACATAAATCAGGTGTACACCCTGCCAGCACAAACTATTTAACTTTAGAAGAATTAGTATGTTCCAAATCTCACTGAGTAATAAGTTGGTTCGTTAAATAGCAAATTGCCCTTTAGATTGCAATTCTATGGAATAAACACAGTAACAGCCAACTTTAAAAATATGATTTGGCTGATGTAGAAACAGAATTAATCATATTATAAATCCATGTACATTTGTTCAAATTAGTTTGGCTCCGTCACTGTTTTTCTTTTATACACTTAAGAGTTCCTGGAATTGATGTGATTTAGATGTTTCATAAATAGTGGGTTTGTAGATTTTGGAGCTTTAAGACAGATATTTTACCAATTTCTTTAAAAACAGCCAAAATATTTTATTACTGATATTTGGCAGTTTGCTGCCAAATTTCAGCTATACAGGCCTAGTTTTTTTTCCCTGTGCATCATTAAAAGAGTGGTGGGATCTGTATGCTGCCTTTCCTAGTTCTTAAACAAGAGTATGTCAACTCAGCATTGTGAATTATTTAAAAAAAAATATTTGAAATCTTAGAGTTGTGTGAATATTTAGTTTGGAGACTCAGTATAAAAGTGAATTAGATGAATTTCCAAATGGAATGAATTTTCCAAAGCAGAGGAGAACATAGCTTCATAATGTCTAACCAAACTGGATGACTCTGAAACAATTGGGATAATTCTGTGTATTCATAGAACTGGCTTTTTAAGATCAATTTCAATTTAATGGACCCAATTAAACAATTTTGTCCTAATACCCTAATCAAATCAGGTTCATTTTATGAGGAAAATCAATAATTTAAATCTAATACTGCCTATAAAATATACTGAACCAATATATTCAGTGAAGCCCACCCAACCCTCATCTGACTGAGCAACAGACCTAATGCTGTAATTCAGCTTCACAAAATCACACATTCTTTATCCATTAGGCCAAAGTGATCTGAACTCTCAGTCAAATTATTCCAAGACAAGAAAGACTATCATTGAATCCCATTTTGAATTTGGTGATCCAAATTTATCGTGCATTTCAGCTTATTACTTCCCTATTCTGGTTGTAAAGCATGGATTTTTCTGGTTTGTGTGCAGAATACATAAATGGGTAAGTGGGAAGTAGTTTTATTTTCATTTCTACATTTTAAAGTAGATTTTAGGAAACTCCAAATTTTTCTCACATACACACACAGTCCAGATTTCTAGGGGAAATTCCCTTATTAAGAAAATCATTTTCATTGTTTGAAATGTCTTCTTCAGAAGTCTAACTTGAATACTTTTGTAGAGTCAGACCTTTCTATGGCATGCAGCAGCCTCTCCTAACTTGAGGTCATCTTTGACTGCAGATCTCATTACCACATGCAAGACTGTGATATGATGGGAGTTATATTTCCAGACCCATAAACAAGCCCCAGTTCAGGGAATGGTGATCTAAGAAGAGAAGGCTAATCTAAGAGCAGGGGTGTCAAACTTGCAGCGTCATGGCGGCGTCATTTTCCCTCTTCACTAAACCTGTTGGGGGCAGAGCCAGGACCTGATGCATCTGGGCTGCGGGCTGCGAGTTTGACAGCCCTTTCTAAGAAGAAACCCTTTCTGCAGGATGATTTTGCTCCATCTTTAAATGCAGTGTTTAGAATTTTAGGACTCAGTATAGTTAAACTCTTTGGGATCTGTAGGAAGAATACTTTGAGTGGAAATAAATGCTTTATATATCATAAATGCATTTATTTTATTTTACCTCAGCTTTCCTTTGGTTTCCAGCAGTATAATTTAGGATTCTTCTGCATATTTCAGCTTCATAAAAACTCTGTGTAGTTTCTTAGGAGTAGTTCTATGATGATGATGTTTAGTGAATTTTCTGGCTAGTAGAGATCTGAAATCTGTTTCCCTATGCACTCCTACCCCAAGTAAAGAATTCCTATCCTTCCAAATGGTGTTAGAATAATAGTAAACATATTTACATTAGCTATACAGAAAATATATTTATTCATATCACTCATTAACAGTTCTACTGTATTCTTCTATTTTTGCTTATTCTCCACACTTTTTCTGGATCTTAAAATGTAGAATGACAAAAACTTTATTACAATTCAACTCACTAAAATATAAGAATAAGTAAAAAAAATTAAACAATTTAACATGCAAAACTTAAATAACTGAACATGTTTTTAACCACTAAAACCTATTGTCATGTCTTGAATAAACATTAAAATGAGTTCCCAAGCAAACCAGTCAACATAATGAATGCTTAAATAATATAGTATCTTTTGTCTAACCATTTCCCAGATAAGAAACATGGTTTTTTTCTATTCATAAAAGCATACATTCCTCCCTCCTATAATTTTCTCTCATGCTGATGAAATACACGGGCACGCGTGCACACACACACACACAAAATTGTTGCTAAAGATCTCTGTGAATTCTCTCACTAGATTAGGGACTTGTATTGCATTTGCTTTTATTTTGCACAAAAGATCCAAATTATGCTTTAAAAATGCTTTTTTTCCCCCCATTCCTCAGAGGTCTGCCTACATTCTAAGAAAAAGGGATGGGAGAAACTTCTGGTTAATTTATTTCAACACGTGCAGCAGAGTCACAGTGCATATTCATTGGTGAATAACAAATTATAAAGAAACATGGATGAAAACATCAATTGCACTAAAACAAAGAAGTGAAGAAATACATATACTTTTTGTCCAGGCATGCCAACATTTATCTGAGTCAGAATGATAATTATATGCTATGAAAGGCTGAGCATCCAGCCCAACAAGCCAAATACATTCAGCAAAGAAGACTCCCATTTCCTGTACGTGGTAAAATGCTTTTTGGCTATTCAGTTATGCAGGGAAAGAGATTTAGGTCAGGCTATGCATTACTGTAAAAGTGATATTACACCATGGATAAATTATACAATACAATAAGCAATTTTTGTTTCATGTCCATAGAGCCATGACATAAATGACAAAAAGGCTAGATGAAGCAATGTCTTTAAAAATAACAAAACCCAGTGTTAGAAATGTTAAAAATACAAGACCTGAGTTATGATGAATGTTTTTTGCTTCTATGCCATCCACATCAGCCAACTGCTCTTAATTTTTCTCCCACTTTAGATGTGGAATTCTATATTCCAACTACATCAGGTTGGAAAAAGTTACCCAACTCCTTCAATTTTTTTATCACTTTCATACAGCCTACAATATATATATATGGATGTGCTAAAAGAAGACATGGATGTGCTAAAAGAAGACATGAAAGTGATTGGGGCAAGTGTGGAGGATGCCGAGAATAGAGTTGGTTGGAGGCAGTTGATTCGCTATGGCGACCCTTAACGGGAACAGCCGAAAGAAGAAGAATACAGCCTATGGCAATCCATGTATGCTGACTCTCAACACATACTGTAGACAAACAATCCTACCTTTCCTATCTTCTTGGGTCTGACTAATATCACCCTTTTGGAGAGGCAGATTGAATAGATGCCACCAGCTAGAGACAGCAGGTTCATTCCTCAGAGGTTTGCAAAAACTTTGTATGTTTGGGAAGATTTCCATACACATTCCTTCTTCCAAACAAAGACTGAAGCTTGCTGGAGAATAACAGTGGACTAAACAGGGAAAAACAACCAACAGATCTGCTCTCAAAGTTCAGTGTGATACTAGAGACTTTAAGAGAACTAAAGCCCAGTTCTCCAAGCTATTACATTTCAATACCCATTATACCCAACCAGTATCTTACAGCCCTTGCTTACTGTGATGGAAATTTGATGGAAATTCAGTGCTGAAAAAAGGCCAATTTAAAAATTCACAAGAGAGAAAGAGAACTATAAGCTGGTTTCATTCATTACTGTAAATCATAATGTGTTGTGGTTTGATTTTGATTTAGCTTGAGGTAAATCAAGGCCCAGCCATTGTTGTTTATAAGACTGTTAACCACTGATAAGCCATGGATAAAGCCCAGGTAAATATTATATAAACCAGGTTAGTGTCATATGGAGTCATAATGAAACTTATTTTTGGTGTAGCACGTGAGCTCACTTCTTATGGTTTCCTGGTTATGTGTCAATAAGCTTTTGTTCAACAAATCATGTTTAAAATTGTTAAAATAATATCCCAAGTAGAGTTTACTCAGCTGGGTTTTAGACCAAGAGTGGATTTGAACCTAATTTCACACTAGTCCTTTTGGTTTTAGCTTAATGGCAGGTGCCAGCTCTGAGAATATTCATTGCCACTTAGCTGACAAGTAGCATCACTTACACAGGAGGAAAATTAACAGTGCATGGATCGTGATTTATCTCTAAGGGGTGAAAAAAGGGATAGCCAAGGGAATGCCATTTCCTTTTCAACCACCACTTTCCTGAGCCTAAAATATTTATTCTCAAAAAAATGGGGGTGGGACCCTGACATTCAACACAGCCATTCCTTTTTCTATAGGTGATATTTATCACTGAAATTGTTTGTGCCATCTGCAGCTTGGAGACCCTGCAGGGGGGGGGGGGGGGCAGCAATAAATCACTAACCCAAACAGGCTGAATCGGTTGCAAGGTTGGAATATTGCAGCTGCTTCTCCAGTGGCAAATAGCTTCCTGATATCTGAATGGCTTGGCACCCCAGGGACCTGGGGCTTCCTATATCATTGTATGACACATTGTGGCTGCTGGCATACAGCTGAGACAGCCTCTGGGAATTACATAGGCCCTTGCAAGGCCCAAGGTTAAAAAATGGTAAAAGTGTGTGAGAGAGAAAGTGAGTAAGTGCATGACAAATTCCTGAAGCCAACAATCAGCAAAGGCCATATGGGCAAGACCAGTGGATTTTCTCATAATGGAGAAGCTTGCCAGCCCCCCCCCCCCCCAAAAAAAAAAAAGGAACCATACCGAAAGAAAATAAACATACTACAGAATGCACTGCAGGAATAGGCTGTGTCCGATTTTCAGTGATCTAATGAAAACAGATCAGGGATTGCAGGTCTAGGGATATAGCTTTCAGCTATATAGAAAATACAATGTGTTCATCAAAGTGACTTGGGAAATTTCTTTCCAATCCCATTCTGGCAGAGTGTTAAAAAGCAGTTCATTGCTATCAAGTAGCCAGGATGTCATGGCAAGTCTGTTACAGACTCTCACCGAGTCTTACACTATTTTTTTTTCTTGATAAATAGAAATCTGAGGCTTTACAAGATTCCCAGTCCTCCCCTTCCCCTGCCCTAATTTGAATTCTGCAAGGGGCTGACAAACCTGCTCCAAACACAATTTTACCTCTACCTGTTACTTGAATTTAGGATCCTACTTGCAATAAATGCATCACACACTCACTACATTTGCATAAACTTTTGCAGCACATGTGCTCAAAATCATTTTTTCCCTCCTCCTTAAATAATAATTTGTTGAGTAAGACTGTTTTCATAAGGGTTATTTCAAACATTTGTTTTAGCCTGTTGAACCACAATCATGCCACAGAACCTGAGGCTTTTTGTCATCCATAGACACAATTGTGATTGCCACTTAACATATTTAAGCTTTCCTTTATGCAAAAAACAAACAAACTACTGTATATAGCATGGTAGCACAGACACTGCTGACTCCATGGAAAAGTTCAGGTCCACAGGTGCAATTGTAATGGCTACATGCTTAGTAGATGGTAGCACATAGCTAATCTTGGCTGATCTTGAAAAAGCAAAACCTTGATTTGTCCTGGGATGGAAGGCAACCTAGAGAGCTAGGATGCACACAATGGGAAACCATTTTTGTACTTTAACCCAGAAAACTACCTCTATAGAGGCAGCAGGAGTCAAGCTAATTTAATAAAATTGTTACCTAATTAGGACAACTGAGCAGAAAACCTCAGTGGTTCTGTTATGGTTTGGTGTATACATAGGTTTACATATCTAGGAGGCCATACACTCAATGAAATGTCAAAAGCAGGTTCTAAGGTGTTGTAAGAAACTCTCCAGGCTCACAACTATACTGAATACCTCAGATTTTATTCAATTATCTTGTGTACTTAGTTATCTATAAAAAAATAAACAAGCAAAAGCAGCTAACTTTGCTTACTCAATGCTTGTGGAATGAGAAATAAAGGAAAAAGAGAGATATAATCTGTATGTTTAAGGTAAATCAAAACTTGTAAAAATGTCATTTGCCCACTCAAGATTTTTTAATAAGCAAAAATATGGCAACAAAACCTTGTGCTTTCCCACTCACATCCACTGAGCACTCCAATTACTTCTGGTTCATTTCTAAGGGCAAGTTGAAAATCTATCTGCATATCTTTCCATCCATTTGTCTGCTTTTGTTTGTTTGTTTGTTTGCAATAAACTTCTAAGTCCAGCTAAATATAGTAAGCTCTTCTTAAACCAATGTAACAGCTAGGAAACTTTCCAGAATATTTTACTGAAGTGGTTTTGTGTGGCTTGGATAACATACAAACCTTATTAAAGCTGAAAACACAAACTTGATTTGTTCTGGCTTTCCTCCCTCTGTATCTTGTATGAAGAGATGTCACAAAAATGGAGAAACATCAACAGTCTGCTCTGTTCAGATGTGATAAAAGCAGTGAAATAAGCCCTTCTTAGTGCCTCCCCCACTATATAGATTTAACATGCATATTAAAAAGTGTCCCACTTTATATTCAAATGGCTTGTCCAAGATTTCTTTCCACTATTTTGCCCCAACTTCCTGCCTATCCGCTTCTTTGCAGTCTGATCCCTAAAAGTAAGGGGCTAATTTAGCTCTGCTAAGAAGAAAAGGCACTTAGAAGCTGTCTACCCTGACAGACATAGCAGCAATCACTCAAAATCAAGAAAGCCAGAATATCTCTCCAATAATTTCCAATCCATACAGTCTTCAGCTTCCAACCTTATCCCAAACCTATTCTAGTACCTGAGAGATAAAGTAGTCTTTTATGACTTTCCAGAAGGTTAAACCAAAGGGGGCCACTCCAGGTCTCAGTTGAAAGATTTCCACGGGCAGGTGCTATTAAAGAAAAGACAGACTGTGGATCAGAATCACTTCTCAACTATGAATTAATTTTAAAATAGATACATTTAGTAGCTCTTCCATAATCTATAAATGTACTATGTTAACATTAAATAGAAAATCCACATCAATTGCATGTAATAATTCAAAGTCCGGGAGTATGTGAGCAGCCATCTGGATTATGGTTAGATAAGAAAAGTACTAATACTTACTTTAGAAAAAGGAAAGATAGTATTTGATAAATGAAGAGTATATGCTTATATTAGGAGACTTGCTTATTACATTCACTGGCGATTTTCTAAAAATCACCATTGCTACAAATGAAGCAACGGTTATCACTCACATGAATTTGCTTTCTAGAAGAACCAAATGTATGCAACATTAGCATAGGAATAGCAATCATCACCATGAGACTATGAGGTTACTGCTTCGAATCCAATGGGAAATGTAAGTTAAAAGGTGATGCATCATGTCATGTAGAGAACAACTCACAGCACATTTGTGTACGGCAGCCTAAGAGGTGACAGACCTCCAGAAATTATCACTGTCAGCCCATCATAAATTATTACAGCAACTCAAAAAGAAGGGTAACTTGGGGATATTCCACATTCAATTCAATTCAATCCTTTATCGTCAATGCACAACATGTGTGCAGTGAAATTGAGTACAGATTACATCTGTAATCCTTGATAAATGCTTTAATGCTTACGTACCCATATACCATATCCTGATGCTTTTGATTAAAGTAACCTTGTATAGATGTAAAAGATACAATTTTGCTTTGAAGCAGCCTTCGAGGCAATATATCCAAAGCCTGTAAAAAGAATATATAAGCAAAATGAAAACAATACAAATCACTACATCACACAACTCATACATATTATAAAAAAAATTTTTTTTATATAAAAATACAAACTGAATAATACTCATTACCGAAGGCAACAGTAAACATATTTACAGAAAAAAAATACTCTGTTTTGGAAAAAAAAAACCATAATATTGGCCATATAGAATGTTCTTTATATACCACTCAAGATATCTATAACTTGTAATCTATGTTCTTTAAAAATGCAACTTTTCTTATTTATATTGGTTTAAAAAGATCTTAACAATATTTAGTTGGACTTGAAGTTTATTGCAATCAGATTGTTTCTTCTCTTTCTTTACTCCCTTGTCTTGTTATTGTAACCTTTCACATGGTCCATACAATGCGAGATCACAACACAGATAGTTTGCCAGTAACCTGCTGTATCTCAAGCTATCCTTTAGTTATCTGCATCAGCAAAACCAATATCCTATTTGAGAGTTCACAATAAATTTTTTGAAAATATAATATGAGAGAGTATCAAAAAGAGGACAAGGGAAATGCTGTTGGTCCTCAAAGACCAAGTTCAATTCAGGAGATCTATGACACTTCCTCCTGAAGTGTTTATCATCTTTCTATAATCCTTTACTTAACTTTTTACTTTACAATACTAATACTAGTACTGTACCATACCATACTTTATCATTCAAAATCCTCCCAAATCAAAGCCCATCCAAGATGCATAAACTGAATGGGTAACCTAAACCCAAACCAATTTCAGTGCTGGAATTCTTTACATAGGCTTATTCTGCAATTTCAAGCATAGCTTGAGTATTTTATGCCAGTGTATGAGAGTTCAGATTGAAAGAGACATAGCAACAGATCAGCCAATAGAAGCTGTTTGGAAACTGAAACAGTATTTGCTACAGACAGCAAGGAGCCTGAGCATGGCTTAGCTTAACTGCACTGCATAATAGGAGAGTTCTCTTTGTCTGTATTAAGCAGTCTATGCTCAGCTCTGAAACTGAAACGTAACTCCTCTCCTCTGCTTGTGTTTGCTTGTACTTGTTGCCATGTTGGAAAAATCTGCTTGGGTAGTATATATTTACTTCATATATTATAATATATATATAAAGAGAAGTTAATGAATTCTGCTAAATCAGTTACTTGTGTGTGTTTTCTGGATGTGTTGCTGCTGCAAACTGACATTTTAAATAATACGTTAAACAGATTAGAATTATACAGATTAAAAATAATCAATTCAAGTTCAAGTTGTTGTTGGGGAGAGTTTGCAGTTGTATAAACAGGAAAAAAAGTCACCTTACTATATTAAGGCACTGCTAGCATCCCAACATCTCTGTATTATGAGCAGTTAAAGATCTATTCAGAATCTTCAAATGCTTCCTTGTCTCGGATGCTTTTCTAAAAAAATAAGACAACTACAATCAAATTGTTATTAATTCATTTTGATCTCTTAATGCTTTCCATTAATACTGTTCTCAGTGCAAAGGTTACACAGCCGGTGTTTACCGCTGGCAGTGCTAAATGTTAGAATATGAATATTAGTTGTCCACATAAACGATAGTTTTCCCCCCTTTGGGAAGATATTTGGATAGCAAAGTGTATAGGTGAAGATTTCTCATAATAAAAGAAAAAATAGGCCAGTCAGAATATTTTAAAAATTTAAAAAATAGCCTTCAGATGAAAGACTCCTAAATAAAATAAAACATTAAGAGAAATTATAAAAAGAAATAGACAACAAAGGGAAAGCTGAACAAACTCCATAATATTTTCTAATGTGTCTTGAAGTTACAGCGGAGAAAACTGGGGAGTTTTCTTTGCTGGGAATTGCAGCAAAGACACACATACACAATGCTAGGCATTCTATTAGACATTACTGAAAGACTTACAAATTGCATGATGATATGTAAACAAATAGGGTCTATCATGGTTGCCTCCCTAGGAGATCCATTTTTTTTTTCAAATATATGTAGCCACCCCTCTTAATCATGCCTTAATTTATGCCTTAGCAAGGCATAAAAACAAATAAAAATCATAAAAAGCAATAGAAAACACAATAAAAGACACAGGTGAAAAATAATTAACTCCTCAATCCATAAAGGATAGAAACATAGTTCAGTAATATTCTGGCCTCAAAGCTTGAGAGCATTGCCAGGTTTTTAAAAACTCATGGAGATCCAACATGGATAGGTCATTCAAATCCCAAAAGGGGAAGCTGTTCCAAAGGGCACGTGCCATGACAGAAAAAATATACATTTCCTTGGTCTCAACAAACCACACTGTTCATGGAATTGGTATGTGCCCATCTTGCCTGTTGGATAGGCAGAAATCTGAAACATCCTAGTCCCCCTTTCTAATACTCTTAGATCTAAATGGTTAAAAAACAAAAAGCAATAAGAAGAGCGGTTGTAGCCTGTTGCTCAGGACAGACCGGCCAGAGTCTCCTGTATTTTATCTCCCTTCAGGAGAAGCTTATGACTGTAGTTTCTCATGAGTAATCTTCCCTGTCCTGATTGTCCTTTCAGTTTCAGAGTTAGCAAGTTGGCTACTTAGACCTGCTCCTCCTGTGGCTTGTAGGTGATAGATTTTCTTTCCACTGTGCCACTGTGCAACCAGACACCTTCCATTTGACACCTTCTGAGAAAAGCAGAAGATCTACGATGACTGCCAGGTTTCAAATTTAGTCTTTATTAGTCCCTCTGATACTGATAAAGATCCAACTAATTGTTTCTCAAAGCAACACATATAGATATCCACAGCCAACTAGTGGTGTCTTGATTATTTTTTAATGAGATTGACTGATCAACACAAAAAAATCAATAGCCAGAAGGGCAAATAACACACAAGTCATCAGACAAGCAGCCACTACCATTACTGATAGATAGGCTGCTGCCTTACCTTCCTGATGACTTTTAACTCTGCTTTTGTGTGAAAGAGTCTGTGCACTTATGCGCACACACAAATTGTATATGTGGAAGTGAGGTGTTCTAGGAGGGCTTCAGTGTAATTCAGTTTATACTGAAGGCCTAGAACTGTGTTTCTCAACCTCATAAAATTTAAAGACTTCAACTCACAAAATTCCCCAGCCAGCACTACTTGAGGAATTCTGGGAATGAAAGTCCACACATCTTGCTGAAATTGGAAAAAAAAAACTCTTGGGCCCAGAGGATGCAGGAGTTTGTGGGGTTACTTTAGAGCTTCCAGTATTTTACAAAAATATTTTCCTACTGTTCCTTCCCTTTTGAGTAGGGCCATCGGGGGGGGGGGGAGTGGTGATGTCAAAAAAGGTGAAAATGATGGCCACAATCATGCAATTGAAATTCCCCCCTTTTGGAAAAGATCTGGGGACTTCTGGCGTTGCTTCCAGTGACATTGGAGTATGGTCCGCAACTGCTGTGGCCCTGCTCTGAGCTTTCTCCATCTGAAGGCTCCAAAAAGAGCCCTAGCCATCTTGAAGTAAAGGAGGTGCCTTGCAGGTGGTGGAGAGGCACATCTTAATTTTACTTAATTTTATACTAAATTGTTTTTAATTTGTTTAATATTATTTTTAATGTCATTTAATATATTATCTTTAACTGATTTTAACTTAAATTTAAATTTTATATCGATAATGTTTTTAATAGACAGCCATCATTTAATTATTTTAATAGGATTTTAAATTGTTATGTATATGTATGTTTTTATTGGCTGTGCACCGCCCCGAGTCCCTAGGGAGAGGGGGTGGTATATAAATCTAAATAATAATAATAATAATCTTCCTTGCTGGGAAATCTCCCTCCGAAGACAAGCAGCAGCAATATGGCTGCCATGAAGCTGGGGATGGCTGGACCATTTAAGAAAGTGCAGGACGGAATAGATTGAACAATGACTGTCTCTGGGTGAGATGATCCTTTTTTCATTTAAAATCTGACCCCAAAGAAAACAAAACCCATGATAAAAGAATCCAAAAGGATATTGATGTAAGCGGCGAAATTAAGCATTTCGGAGATCTATAGTTAAAAAGTAACTGAGGAGCATCAATTATTGATGAGGAAATGTGACTCCTAGACTCCTGGAAACTTACACAGGGATATTTAAATTCCAATGGATGGGCTGTGATTTGTAACTGTTTATTGTCTTATACTAACCAGAGGAGGAAATAAGAGAGAGATTTTAGAATATCAGGAAACCAGAATAAAAGTCCATAATTATAAAGCAGTTCTAAAGAATCAAAAAAATAGTTTGGATTATTAGAATATGGAGCAAATGTTGCAACAGCCCCATTTAAAGAAACAACCTTGCTTAAAAATAAATGGGCTTTGACTGAAATTAACATCTGTTGGAAAAAGAACATTATGGAAATCTGAGAGGAATGTGCCGTCTATGAACAATTGGAAATGTATAATCTTGAACTCACCTTGGAATAGACTGTGATTTTTACTGTTTGCTATCATGTCGGGAATTGAAGGAACAGCTCTGGAAATGAGAGGACTTTTTGATAAGTTGACTTTGTTGTTCCAAAATATAAAAATATCAGTGGATGGTATGGACAAGAAAATGGAAAATATTTTGCAGAAAGGAACGAAGGAAGTCTAACTTGCCCAGGAATTGGTAGAAACAAAAGGAAGATTGGACATGGATCGAAAGAGCCAGCAAAGGAAGCAGAAGCTTGATGATGAGGAAGGCCAGACAAATGGCAAGCAAAAGGAACAGAAAGTATAGATGGAGTGGCAATACCAACAAATAAACCAAGGACTGGAGCAAAATATGGGACTGAAAACCATCCAATAAAGGAAGGAAAATCGAAGGAACAAAACAGATAAATGAACAATTGGAGAGTCAGGAAGACATCTTCGATAGGCAGAATGAGATGTGGGCAGGAATCTGGATGAATTGTCAATATAAATCTGTACTGGAAGAAATTCTCAGACTGAACAAGAAAGTCATAGAGAGAAAGATGGGGAGTGTGAGAGGCAAGTTGAAAAGTGGATCAAAATGGAAATGCTAGAGAGAAGAGACGATGGATGGAAGGAATTGCTTTTTAAAAGTTAAGGGAACGTTAAGGGAACCTGTGGGAAGTTGATAGAGATAGAACTAAAATTAGATAAGGGAAATATTAGAATGTATATCTTATTAGAATATTAGATATTAATATTGTTTATTAGAATAAATAAAAATAATAGAAAGATTAGAGCTTTATAGATGTTAGGTATTGTTTTTCTCTCTTACTGTTTTTTGACTAAGAAAGGTAGAGATAAAGATGAGGAGGGTGGGAGTCGACTATAAAAAATAATGGTTAAAAAATTGAAATATTAAAGAGGAGAAGAAAGGAGAAAGAAGTACCTTTTAAACATTAAGGGAGCTTGTGGTAGGCTGATAGAGGCAGAAACAAAATTAGATAGGGGAAATATTAGAAAGTAGATCTTAATAGAATAAATAAGATAATAGATAAAGATTAGAGATGTATAGATGTTAGGCATTCTTTTTTTGTTCCTCTTTGTTGTTTAAATAATATTAGAAGGATCACTTAACCTTGATAAATGTGATAAAGATTATTAATATTGTTATTGTAGCTGGGTTTAATATAAAAGATGCATAGAACCAATACTTTCCACACATAATATGGATGTATATAATAATAAAAATAAATATATATAAATGGAATTACCAATAGAAAAAGGGGGGAAAGGAAGTGGAGGGGTGGAGAAGAGAAGGAAGGAGGGAAGGAGAGGGAAGTGGAGGGGAGGGGGAAGGAAGGAAAGGAAAAGGAAGGAGTTGGAAGGTGAGGGAAGTGGAGAGAAGAAAGGAGAGGAGGGAGGAGAGGAGAGGAAGGGGAAAGAGATGTAAGAACAGGGAAGTAGAGAGGAGAAAGGAGAGAGGGAAGTGGAGGGGAGGAGAAGGAAAAGGAAGAAGAAGGGAGTGGAGGAGAGGGTGGGGTGGGGAGGAGAGTAGAAGGGAAGAGAGAAGGAGAGGGAAGTAGAAAGGAGAAATTTGGCATGGGAACGTATTGCATTCAGCCTAACGGGAGTGGGTGAATAGCATAGGAGACACCTGGGTTGAAAGATCTCCCAGCCCAAAAAATATATATAAAAAAAATAAAAAAAAGAAAGGGGAAAGGAGAGAGGGAAGTGGAGAGGAGGGGAGGAGAAGGAGAGGAGGAAAAGAGGAGAAGGAAAGAGGGAAGTGAAGGGGAGAGGGGAGGCAAGGAGAGAAGACAAATTTCTATCTAATGACCACACCATTTATATATTACCCTATTATAATGTATAATGAAACTTTTTGTCATTATTATACAAATGATTGTTCTTAGACAATGCATTGTCAACGTGACTATCAAGTTCTATGTATACTAAAGGAAAATGTATAAATAAATTTAAGAAATTCCACCCTTTCTGTGTGTGTGCAACATGCATGCACATAAAAAGGGTACGGACGGCTTCAGAAACACAACTGTAATCTCTATTATTGCTTTTTGTCCTCTCCTGAAAATGTCCCTGCTCTTAAGTTTATTTTATTTTCTATAAAATTAAAACATTTGGTTTTATTTAAGATAACAATCTGAGGCCCTGGGCCTAGGGAATAATCTGAAGTGGCAGAATGAACTAATTTAAAACTCTCATGAAATCTTCTACAAAGCAGCAACCAGCCAATCTCCTGGTAGTAGGCAGCATCGCTATATCTCACTATAATATATACAGGCAGCTGTATTTCTTGGGATATCATTCAAAGATTTGTGCATCTGAAACAGGATTTTCAACAGTTCATTCTGATCACTTGGCTTTTTCCTGAACCAATTCAGATGCAACAATTTATGCTTCTCTAAGTACTGTAAAAACTAATAGTGATAACATTGTTATGAATCTTTTTCTGTGACTCCAACAGAAAATAAATGACAAGAGCTTTAAAAGTATTTTGCAATTAAAAAAATAGCTGCAGCTGTTACTATTTCCTTAAGTGATTTCCTTAAGTACTTTCCTTAAGTAGGGTTGCACATTCAGTGAAAACTAAGGAATTTGGGAATTCAATTCTAAGGGGGAAGGAAGTATCAGAAGATTTATTCTTTATGAGAACATCAGACACAGAGACAATCTAACAACTAAACGGTACAATACATTGCATTCTGACCAATTACAGCCCTTTGTCTTGTCTACGGTAGGATGCTGTTCCGCTATCTGTTGATGTGTGTTGATAAAACACTAAAGACTAAAGTGCTGGATCAGCTGCCTTCTATACATGGAACAGGAGAACGTACTATCTTATTTTTTACTTTAGACAGCAAAATATCTTGGGACTGAGCCAAGTATTAAGTCGCTATGCAGTCTTGAGCATCATGTAGGTTTAGCAAAAGGCCAAAATTACAATAACAAGCAGCTGAGTGGGTCAGTGGATCTCCAACTTCCTGACTGGGAGACCACAGGCTGTAAGGATGGATGGACAAGTCTCAACCTCACTCACCCTCAACACTGGAACACCCCAAGGCTGCGTTCTGAGCCCCCTGCTGTACTCCCTATACACATATGACTGCATGGCCACTACTAATTCCACCACCATCATCAAGCTTGCTGATGATACCATCATGGTGGGCATGATCTCTGACAACAATGAGACAGCCTACCTAGAAGAGATCACAAACCTGGAGAACTGGTGTTGGAAAATCAACTTCCTCCTTAATGTCAGCAAAACAAAGGAATTGGTAGTGGACTTCAGTATAAAACAGGAAAGGAAATACCAGACCCCG
>JAEANM010004716.1:0-20436 GCA_017656035.1 Myanophis thanlyinensis
ACACACTTTATTCATTAAACATGAAACTCAGTCAACTGAACATTTAAAAATGTGTCACATTATTGACTGGCACTGATACTTGATACAGTTTGCTGCCAGCATTCTAGATATCAATCAAGGACCTTCTCAAAAGGTATGTTGTTCCAAGTAGCGCAGTTTTTTGCAGTTCTGCTTGTGTTATTGCAGGAAGCTGCAATTTTACAGCAACATGTAAAATTCTTGGACATGGTGCCAAGTGCCCAGATGACAATGGGTATCACAGTCACATGTTTCATCTATAATCGGGTGGTTTTGATGGCCTGGTCACAATATTTTAGTGATTTTTTTTCTAGTTCTTTTTCTTCGACTCGGGCGTCTCCTGGTACCGCAATATCAGTAAACTGTACACTTCAGTTATGGATGACTGTGATATCTAGCATGTTGTGTTCTAAATGACAATCTGTATTCAAAAGTCCCACAAGATCTTTACCTTTTCATTTTCATCAACTTTTTCCACTTTGTGCTCCCATGACTTTTCAGATACAGGTAAGTCATATTTTTTACATAATGCCCAGTGGATAAGCTTAGCAACTCGGTCGTGTCTAGCTTTGTAATCAATTTGTGCAATTTTGCTGCACTCACATATTAAATGTGAAACAGTTCCAACTTTGTCATTGCAAAGTCGACAGTTTGGATTGTTGGTGGTTTTTTTGTATCTTAGCTTTCATGGCATTTGTTTGTAGTGCTTGTTCTTGAGCATTGAGTATTAAACCTTCTGTTTCTTTCTTCATGGTTTCCATCTTAAGCCATGCCCATGTCAAGTTGTTGTCTTATTATGATTATTATACAAAATCAATCCACTGAAGGATGAAGTTATCTTAATTGATGGTTATAGACCAAAATCATCCATATGGTCTAGAAAGCAGACAGATGTTTACCGGTACTTACTTCCCAGTCCAGGGCTTAGAAAGTAGTTCAATAAGGTAGCTTCCATGCTTACTAAAACTTGCTCCAAATCCAGTTTCACAATTACACTATACTGGTTATTGGGCTGAAAGTGTGTAACTGGCCCTAACCCACCTAGGCAGCTTCTGTTCCTAAAAGAGGGCAAGACTTTAGTCTCCCTACTCTTAGACCAGCACTTTATCCATTAGATCCCACTACTTCCTGTGAAGCTCAAATATTTGGCCATCTAATGAGAAGAGACGACTCATTGGAAAAGACCCTGATGTTGGGAAAAATTGGAGGGGAAGGCAGAGGATGAGATGGCTAGATAGTGACACTGATTCAGTGGGGATGAATTTGGGCAGACTCCAGGAGACAATGAAGGATGAGGGAGAAAAGGGGCTGGCATGCTATGGTCTGTGGGATTGTGAAGAGTCAGGCCCAACTTAGTGACTGACCAACACAAAAAGCTCTCTACAGGTAGATATAGGATGTACAACCATTTGTTTAGCAACCTTTAAAAATTACAACAGCACTGAAAAAGTGACTAAGAACCAGTTCTCGCACTTATGGCCACTGCAGCATCCCGTCGAAATTCATCCAGCATGTATTTACAAGAGTTGCAGTGTGCCAGATTAATTTGATCACCAGTGAATCCTTCCCAGCAGGCTTTGACAAACAAAGTCAATGAGGAGATGGGGAGGAGAGAGCCAGATTCACTTAATGACCACATGATTCACTTTAACAACTATAGTGATTTACTTAACAAGTGTGGCAATAAAGATCATAAAATCTGGCATGGTTCATTTAACAATCTCCTTGCTTAGCAACAGAAATTCTAGTCCCAATTGCAAACATTAAGTTGAAGCCTACCTGTATCAACTAATATAGTCTTGACAATCAAAGTATATAAAAATATAAAACCCTGAATTTATTGGGAACTAAAAAAATGTAATATAAAAATTGTAAAAAAAAAAAAGAAACAGAAAAAATCATGTTTCTTAATGGGCTTATTTTAAATGAGATATCAGACTTACATCTATAAAATAATACAAACTAGAGACAAAATGCTTTGCAAATATTGCAGGAGAAACAGCGTCTCAACAAGCCCACCATCTCCATATTCCAGAAAAAGAAGCTACCCGCCGCTAGAATCCCCCCCAGTTTTGAGTTGGGCAGGGAGAGGGAAGTGTTTTTTTTTTTTTTTTTAAATATCCAAACATCTGCTGCTTAAATGCTTTATGCTAAAGAAAACTAAATGTTCTTCAAACAGGCTTGGAAAATTTATATTGAGAGTCATCATGAATATTTAAAAGAGCAGCAAATCATTGTTTGTGATGGACCTGTGTCATAAACAACAGAAGTCAAGGACACTATCATGCTGTTGCCGTAACAACATGGTTTATTCCTCTAAGACATGAACAAACAATTTCTCATGCAGGGTATTCAAAAAATTCTTGGAAAGACAGCTCATTGTTTTGAATCTTATCTGAACATACTGCGCCTACAATTATGATGTCTTATTATATTACAATTATGATTCAATGATGTAAACCGATAAGGGAAAAATCTTAGGTAAAATTGCAGACTTAGTTGTTCAGTTTTCTTTTGTCTTTATAGTACATTTTTTCAGTAAGGCACTGAGAATATCATGCTTACTTTGGTCCTGATGGTTGTTTTTCTACACCACTTAAGAGTCATGTCACTGCAAGGTTTTATAAATGCATAAATAAAGGAAGTTAAAACCCAACATATCAGGTATCACTAAGCCTGGGCACTAATTCACCTCTCCAAAATCTCATCATCTTATTTAAGGAGTGGCTTGCTTAGCAGGATGCTTCCAGATACAATTCAGGCCAATTATGACAGAACAAAGTTATACACACGTAGAAAATTTCCCCACAGCAGTATATAAAAATCAAAGCCCACGTTCTAGGTATTCAGTTTCAGTATTTTTTTCCCCCCTCTTGCTTTTCTGAGTTAACCGGCTGGCCCCTTGATGATCTTTGCGGCATCTGACTCATGATGACACTATAGTTTTCTTTAGCACAGGAGCTGCTAGTTCCTACCTCATCACAGCTTCATTCCACACATCAAAAGGCTCAGCGGCCTATTGTAGTATAGGTAGTCCTCTACATTTGACCACAGATGAGACTCAAATTTCCATTTGCTATTAACTTGCAAGAGTTTATTTACGCTGGATGAGAAAGTTTTGACTTCTTTTAGAATTACAGAAAATAGCCTAAACAACTTACACAGATATCTGTATCTGAGCTAAGAGTCTGAAATTCCTCATCACTCCCATCACCTGAAAACACTGCAAATACTTGAACATGATGGCACAAAAAAAAAAATTACACCTTGAAAGCAGGAAGTCAAAAAGTTACTTGACACTCATAAGATAGGTGGCATATAGATTTAATAAATAAAAATATAAATAAAAGTAAGAACAAGTCATGATTGAAAAATAAAAAATTTCAAATAGCATCATATTTAAATATGAACTAGATAAACTTTAATTATAAGAGACTAAAACTCAGAGCCACTAAGAAATCTGAAGTAGAAAAGAAATTATACCATCAAAGATAAATTCAGAGAATGGAGCCAAGATTCAGGTTTTTTTTTTTTTACCACAGCTCTGCAAAGAATGTCATTTATTTGCTATTCTGAACATCTGGCACCTACACCTGGACACCTACTTAGTGTCTAGCTTAATAAAGGCTTTCTAACTATAGCTGAAATAACAAACTGTATTGTGGTCCTTGAAGAGTAATTTTTTGTGACATTAGCTCTTACATGTAACATGAAGTGACAGCAGCAGATTTACATTTTATATAAGCACCCAATTATTTCACCTGAAATGGAAATCATCTTTGTAAAAATATTATTTCATTTTCTTAGCATGTAGCTATCCATTCCTTCTTAAACATATACAGCAAAAAGGTACATAAGGTAAATTTCTTTAAATGATAGCCAAGGTTATCTGTGTCATCAAAAACAATAAAACAAAATTCAGTTGACTATACTGTAGTATGGGTGAGGGTGGAATTCTGAAGTTTGCACTTACAGATTTTCTAAAAATGAAGTGAAAAATATGGACTTATACAATCAATAAAATATATAGGCTTATGTGAGGAGCAAAATGTTTTCCTAAAACTTTCTCTGCAAGCAACATACTGGCTGGGAAATACTAGGAGTTGACGTCCACAAACCTCGAATAAATAAATATAATCATAAATATAATTATCATAAATATATGTCAAGTGCCCCAATTTTGATTATATGACCATAGAGATGTTCTGATGGTGATATGTGTGAGGTCTTCCATGTTCTTGTATAAAGCAGAAAATTATCTCAATATAAGAAAATGGAATGTTGGCTTCGGCCAACAGGAACAACAGAATAACAACATCTGCCCAATTTTATGAGTTAACTCATAACTTTATGAATTGATATCTATAGCAGGATATTAAACTAAGTCAAAAAATAACTTCTACCACTTTAACAAATGATGAGGTTCATCAAGGAATACTGTGATAAAATAACAAGAAAGTTACTTTCATTAAAAAGCAGAGGAAAAACTTCAGACACAGTAAAAAGAAATCTGCCAAAATCCATTTATTTCTAGATCTTTCAAAAGAAATTACTCTTACAAATTAATAAATTTAATCTGTCTTTTTAAATTTACAGTTTAATTGAAGTAATTATTGCTGGCATTTAAACAGCATTTCACAAAAAAATCCTGTCTGCCCCAATACTCACTGAATGTATTAATCACTGCTGCAGAATTTTTAATAATGTTGTAAATGAATTCCTAAGAAAAGAAAGCACACTTATTTGGTCTTAACACTAACTGATTAAAAATATAAAAGTTTCCCCATCTATTTCTAAATTGATTGCAGTTAAAATAGCCTTTCCCTGAGTCTTTCTAAATTTTCTCTGCAAAACTATTTGAGAGAAGCTCTTGCCCTAAGAACTGATAATACCAAGGCTCAATGATGGTATTCAGCCTGGTTGCACCAGTTCTAGCAAGTGGTAGGAGCTATTAAGTTTGGTCCCGCCCATCCACCCTTTTCTGTCCTATATCCTGTCCTTCTTTTTCTTCTGTTTTGCTTACCTGAATCATGCGGAATAGTTGTTTTGCATCTCTCCGCAATCTTCCTAATTACTTGGGCTGCCTCTGATAATTAAAAATTTCCATTTCAGAAGCCATGCGGTGGCCGAACCGGTAGCAAAACCGGTTCAATCCTACTACTGCCAAGGCAATAATATTTGATTTTTTTTTGCATAAATAAAACTAGCAATTAGTTTAAAATAACAATTTGTGTGTACTTAATATCTCCTGTATTTACTCTTGACTTGAACTATTTCATAAAATGATTCTGATTAGGTACCATATAAAGATATGAGTGAAAGGTACATAAATGAATCTTATTCCAACAAACCAAACTTATATTAGTAATGATTATGGCTTCAGCAAAATTGTCAATAAAAAGAAATGATTTGTATAGTTTTATCCATACAAAACTGGAAATATAGATCTTTACTTACAACCATTCATTTAGTGAACGTTCAAAGTTACAATGGGAATGAAAAAAATGACTTCTGGTCATTTTTCACACTTATGCACACTGCAGCATTCCCATGATCACATAATTGAACTTCAGATGGTTTACCACTGACAAGTATGTATCACAGCTGCAGTGTCCCAGGGTCATGTGATCATCATTTGTAACATTCTCAGCAGCTTCCAACAAGCAAAGTCAATGCAGGAAGCCAGATTTGCTTAATGACCACATGATGCACTTAACAACTGCAATCATTAGCAACTATGGCAAAAAAGATTGTAAAGTGGGGGCAAAACACACTTAACAACTGCCTTATTTAGCAATGGAAAATTTGGGTTCAACTGTGGCTGTAAGTTGAAAACTATCTGTACTCAATCATATACTCTAAATCAGAAAGCAAGATATACCCAGTTAATTGTGAGATTTTGCTTGAGTCAAACAAACTCAAACTTTTCAGAAGATCATTTATCAACTTATAATTTATTTCAATTGTGTAAAAGCATTTAATCAGATTTTTGCTCCTATGTACTAAATATTATATGCTTAAAATCCTTCTGTTTTTAACCTTCAATTAGCCCAAATGGTACATTTTTGTGCAGCAAGTTTTGAATCAATATATCTCAAGTCTACTAACTTAAAAAATTAATTCAGGATCCATGGCTCCCATGGAATTGAAATTTGAAGGGTCCTCAGACCAATTGTATATGCAAATTGTGGCTGCAGCAGCAATCCTTTGGTCAGCCATGGTCATGTGACCATGATTTCCAATGTTCCCTGCCAGCTAGCCCACAAGCAAATTCAGTGGGGAAGCCAGTAGAAAATCAGAAGTCACTCTTGCTCCCATTGTTGTTTTGCCCATCTATGGTCATTCTATTTCTTTAGATAACTAAATATTAACAAACAGTGACCCAATGATCAAAGGCTGTCTAGTAATCCCTTACAATCTAGAACTTCCACATTTAGTACAAGTTGTTAGTTTGAGTAAAATTTATACTTTGCCTATACATACATATAATCTAAACCGTATGGAGGGAAATGAATAAAAATATCAAAAATAACCTCAAAAGATCATCTTCATTGTGATGAAACTGTATTTTATTTCTCCCTCAACAGAGAATTCTCTGTGTGGTCTGGTTGGCATGAAAATTCAGTGGACAAGAGCAGCTGGTTGGAAAATCAAGTTCTAAAATCCCATGACGTAAGACTAAAAGCTTTAGAAATTCTCAGTTTTATAAAAAAATAAGACTGAGGGAGAAAGATATCACTCTTAAAGTACCTGAAAGAATGTCACCCAAAAGGCAGCCAAGAAACAGCCTCTCACATTCCAGAATGTAGCATATAAAATAATAGATTAGGTTACACAAAAGCTGAAAAGAAAAAAGTAATATGAAGAACGGCATATAATTTCTGGCACAAATAACTTGGTTGCTTTTTTGAACCTGATATGACAGTAGATGCATCAGTTTAGTAAGAGTTAAACGGATGAACTGAATGATACTGGGCTATATAATGATAATATTAGATTTTGCATGGCTACCTCAAAGCGTAGGACAAAAGAAGCAGAATTTGATAGCACTAAGTTTATTTTTATTTTATTTATGTTTTGCCTTCTGTTCAATTCTTGGAGATTAAAGTCCCTGCAATTTTATTGGTGAGGTTTTTCAGAAATAATTTGCCATTACCTCCTTCCTATGGCTGACAAAGTGACTGGCCTAAAGTCACCCAACTGGCATTATGTTACGGTAGGACTAGAATTTGTGGTCTCCTAGTTTCTAGTCTGATGCCTTAATCACTACATCAAACTGGTTTTATTTATAGTTTTACAATATAACAATAATGGGAATATTAAATCCTCTCCTCAAAATCCAATGCTCATACTCAGGACAAATTATCCTTCAGCTTCCAAATTTCTACTACGAATTATTTTCATAAGAGTGGGGTTTTTTTTACTACAGCTGCCTAGATTAAGGCTATTTCCTTATTTGAAGAGTATTTGAAAATCATTAAGTTGTACATATTAATTTTAACCCCATTTATAACATTATTGTGGAAAGCATTATCTCCACCATGGGACTATATCTACAGCAAAATACTTTCTTTGAACAAAACGCAGCATAATATATGGTACCTGTTGTTTCTTTAGCCTTAAGCCTCACCTTATAAAAACTGTTCTTTTACACATTGAGATTTTTCTAGGATTAAATAAAACGAAGAACAATTAAATTAATTGCTGTTTATTTGTCAGGGGTCTTCATCTGACTAACCCTTTCCAACTCCAATTTGTAAAAAGAAGTTCCAATCATCAAATCTGGCATTTAAGCAACCAAGTACTGCAGTAATTCCTCTGCTGATCCTTTATCATCTTTGTCTAAAGACAGGAACTGAATTATTAAGAGTAATTCATTCCATTTATCCAACAAAAATTAATACACAGTGTGTGGTTCTCCTTCAGCTCTTCATTATGCAGAAGGCTTACTGTTCCAATGCACTTCATCATCTCCTCACAAAAGCAATTTTGCTGCTGAAGCTGCTCTCAGTGAAATCAACCAGCTTTAAGAACATGCCATCTTCTAGATATACTTTTGTGGGTGAATGAGTTTCAAGGGGTTAATTTTTCTGAAAATCTCTGTCTTTGATGTAAAACACAAAACACGGTCAGGGGTGTCAAACTCAAGGCCCACAGGCCGAATATGGCCCACGATGTGGTCGGATCTGTTCTGCGTAGTCATCCTTGTCTACTCAACATGAAGAGGAAAAATCAGGCCAGCGTGGAGTCAGTCCAGTCTGCGAAAAGGAAATATGCCAGCAGTTTGGGAAGTGGCATCAAGCTGGCCATGCCCACTCAGTTGGCTACACCTACCCAGTTGGCCACACCCCATACCCCTGAGGTCCAGCAAACCCATTGTTCACTATGGGGTGTTCTTTTTCCAGAAAGAAGAAGTAAACACCAGTTTCTCAGAAGGGGGGGAAACATAGTAAATAGCCATAAATGTCCATTTGCAGTGTCCTGGCAATTGGCCAGTTGTCAAATATTCAAAATGTAGTCATGTAACTATGGGGTAAATATCGAAACTTTGGAACCATGTCACAAGTTGTTTTGGGGGCAGTCCATAATAACTTTGAGCAGCAAGTGCTTCGTCCTAAGTTGAAGTCCATGTACAGTGAGAATAACACATACCTAACATTTCCTAAACGTTGCAGGAAAAGTTCAGTTTTTTTAACTATGAAGAAATAATTTGTTAATCTCTTTCACGCAAGAATCAGTACCTGTCCCTAAACAAGGGATGAAGAATCTTCAGTTCACTTGTTTCTTGGTTTCTTGCTTTATCCGCTGAGTTCTCAAAGACCCCATCCCTTCGAAAATTTCCTCCTCTTGAGAGATATACCTTTTTGTGTGTCAAGCCTGCATATGCCATGCTGAACACAAAAAAGTTATGATGAATTTTTTGGTTGGTTTCATATCATCGGTTGATATTTCCCCAGTAATACAAAGATTGCATATTTCTTTATTTTTAAAATTGCTAATACAGTTTTTAAACAATGAAAAGCCAAACAATCCATTGATCATGAGATGTTTATTCTGTTTAATCAAAAAGATCTGACAGAAATATTGGCTCCCTTGCTTGTGAACAGATGCATTGTGCTACAAGGGGTTTTATTGGGGTTTTTTTTTTGGGGGGGGGGTTGTTATTGTTGTATCCAAAACATCTTTCAATCCTGTTCCTAAACATATTTTGTCTCCTATACCTGGAAGCAATTTTTAAAAATGAATTACAATTAAAAATACATAAAGTTCAAATAATCTGCTGGTCTAAGACTTTTGTTATAAAATGAGCCAATGTAATACTGACACCAACATTACAACCCAAACATTGGTGAAAATTTAAGTGAAAACCCCTTGTAAATTTTACCTTGTTCAGTTCAGTCAAAGCCTACTTAATTTTCTGGATCGCTCCTGATGTACAGTTTGCAACCTGCAGTGCGCATCAGTACACTGCACAGACCACTGAACTGGTGGGACCCAAGCAACAGCGTGTAAAACGGACTCTGAAATAGAGAGTTTAGCATACATAAAACAGCCTGACATCTCTGGGATAAAACTGGCCTTTGGCTATGCTTGCGGCATGCTGACCAAAATAGATCAAAACTGACAAATAATACCATCTTTATCACAAGGGAGGATATGCTGCATCTGGCATGGTTACAACTACTCCATACCTTCTCTGGCTTACTAAAAAGCATTATGTAAAAGCCTTCCTTGTTACAACTATTCTGAGTGGCAGAGGTCAACATTTATGGCTTATATGTTGATAACTGTGAGATATGGAAAAATGTGACTCGGAAAATCAGAGAGCTAAACAATGAAGAGCGTAAATGAATGAATGAAAGACCAAGAGGAATGTTTTGTCTGTGAAACTAAAAAGAAAAAAAGGGAGGGGGAAATAAGGATGTAATACAGGCAGCCTTCAACTTACGACCACACTGAACCCAAAATTTATTTTGCTATGTGACAAATTTATTAAGTGAGTTTTGCGTAATGTTACATTAACAGAATCATGCAAATTTGAAAGTGTTTCAAAGTATTTCATCTCTCTCATCCCCTCAACTTTACTGTCGAAGAAACTAGGGAGGATTCCTTCTAAGATGTTGATCCTGCCCACATTTCTTAAGTGGGCTCTGCTGCCTCGTATCTGACCATTGCCTAGTTGGCTGCTGCCTTCAAAGACCTTCTCAGACCATAGCACCACCTTGAATTGGGTCTGGATGGAAACTGAAAGCCAGTTCAATTCACACAGCAGGGTTTTAATTTGAGCTAATCTAGGAACATGGAACATTATCTGTGTTGGTGCATTCTGGATCAGTGGTAACTTCTACGTAGTCTGTTGTTTTTGTTACTGCTGTTGTTGTTAGCCTAAAGTATATCATTTCAAAGGGCAGAATTATGCCATACCATGGGCTGACAAAAAGAATCTGACATCAACACAGAGTTAACCAAGCTAGGAAAGCATTTTATTAACTACACCATAGCTTACAAGGAGATAATATTATGTAGTATCTGTCTTTGCTAGCAAAACAGAGGCCATTTGAGGCCAACCTATTTTCTACATTTTTAATGTGATCAGATTGTACCATTAATCTAAACGATTCCTTAGTACAATTTCTTTCTGCCTTTCTCTAATAAGCTCCATGCTACATTTGCTCCCTGACCCAAAAAAATAAATTTGTTTACCATTGTAGCACAAAAAGACGAAAGCTCCTTAGTGACTGTAAAATTGTTCCTCCTCCACTGAGGGATAATAATAGCTCCAGTCAAAGAACATCTGGAGAGCCCCATGATGTCTGTCTTACCTTAATCCAAAGCATCTAAATCTAAAGCAGTAATGCTTGACCAAAGGGATATGTAGTTTGCTGGATATATCCAGATATTTGAGGTATATGGCATAGGCCTTGTTGCTTGAGGGGCTGCCTGTCTCCCATAACATCTGCTTGAATATTTCAATCCTGCAGAGTTGGTACACTCCAGGTTCCTTTGATTAAATCCATTTACTAAGACCCCAGAATCACTCCTTCCCTATAACAGCATTTATCCTCTGGAACTAGGCTCCCAGGTGGACTCTTGTTGGGAAAAACATGTTTGTTGATCTTCATCCAGGCCTTTGGCAAGGGAGATTGGAACCTCTCACTTCATTTCATTGTGTTTGCCAACTTTTATGGTTTAACTTTTATGTTTGGGTTTTATTGTAATTTCTTTGATCGTTGTGAGCCAGTAGCATGCAGGGTTATGATAGTCCTTCCCAAGGAACAGGAGGAACAAGGAACGTGGAACAGGTAGATGTTATTTTTTGATGATGTTAAAGGTATTGTCTCAGGATGTATATGGTTCCAAGTAAAGCTCTCTTTTACAATTGACTAATGATGATTTTGCCATCAGTGTTCAAATGTGCTTCAGAGCTTTTTGGGAGTACATTCAAGGCACCTATTTCTATTGGTACCATCTTTGCTTTTTCTTACCACAGTTGTTCTATTTCTATTTGCAGGTCGTTGTATTTTGTTATCTTCTCCAGTTCTTTTCTCTTCTGCTATCTCCAGTCATTGCCACAGTCCTAACCAGACTTTTTGTCTTTCTTATCGACAACTGTTAAGTCCAGGTTGTTATGTGGCAGCTGCCTATCTGTCTGAATTCTAGTCCCAGAGCTATTATTATTATTATTATAAACTTTTATATAAATATGAATGTTCAGTCAACTGAACATTTAAAAATGTATCACAAATATCATTGACTGGCTCTGATGATTTACAGGTTGTTGCCAGCATCCTAAGTATCAACCAAGTATCTTCTTAAAATGTATGTTGTTCTGAGTAACACAGTCTTTTGCAGTTCCACCGGTGTTATAGCAGGAAGCTGCAAATTTCTTGATGTATTTTGTAAAATTCTTGGACATGGTAACCAAGTACCCCAATGACAATGAGTATCACTGTTACATGTTTCATCCATAATCACATAGCTTCGATGGCCAGGTTGTGATATTTTGTGATTTTTTTTCAGTTATTTTTTTCCGATTCTGGCATCTTCTGGTACAGTGGTATCAATAAATTGTACTCTTCGGTTTTTGACAACTGAGATATCTAGCGTGTTGTGTTCCAAATGATGATTGGTCTGTATTCAAAAGTCCCACTTCACCTTCTTATTTTCTGTAACTTTTTACACTTTATATTCCCATGACTTTTCAGATACAGGTAAGTCACATTTTTTACATAATGACCAATAGTCATGTCTAGCTTTGTAATCAGTTTGTGCTGTTTTGCTGCACTCACATATTAAATGTATTATTGTTGTTGTTGTTATGTTTGGATGCACATTCAGCCAGATGTTTACACTGGATTTGGCTATTGAGGACTTGGGTTTGGCAGAGACTGTTGATGTTATTGTTAAGATCTGGATGGAAACTGTAATGGGAAGAAAATGGAAAGTAGTGGTTGAGAAGCAGTTAGCAGCCAATAGGAATGCTGGTCAAAGGACAAAGAAGATGAAGACATGATGAGAATAGAGAATAAACTGAGTACAGCCTAGAGGAGTGTAGTGTGATACTTATATTGACATGGAAAAAGACCCCTATTATTACTTTCTTTTCAAGGACACTGGCAGCATTCAAGGACTCTTTACAGATTTTCACACTGTTTTAACATGGCAGTAATGCATTGTTAAGGAAAAACACCACCTGTCTGTCCTATGTGTAAAACACAGTGGTTTATCTAAGTGTGCTTGTGTTATCAATACATTCGTGGATGAAGGGATTATGAAGAACAGAAAGATATAATAACCAACATAAAAAGAGTAGAGTAGCTGCTGCTTCTACGTTTATTCTCTTCCATCGGTTTCTCTTTATTGCCCATACAAAAATGCCTTCAATTTGCAATTAGCAACCACACCTGGGCATAGGTTGGGCAGGTTGGGGCAAATGTTAAAAAGCACATTGCACAATCCTAGTGCAAATCACCTAAGTAAATGAATCCAATGTCAGGATGAAATCCATAAATCCACTAGTGGTATTGTGAAGCCATAGTATATTTTTCACTAGTTTACACCTACACTACCATAGACAATATGTCCCTACAGTTTAATAACCACCATGGTACATACAAAACAATTGTATGAAACAATCTGATCCATTAGTAGTAAGAGTGTAAGCCAACAAACCAAATATTAAAATGGAGATTAGCAACGTTATTACTTCAAATCACCCTGAAATTTTCCAGCATTTTTATCTCTACTTCTATTGTGTGCCTATCAAAAACATCAGTTACCAGACAAGCCATTCCCTTACAGTGGAATTAGGATCCCACACCTATATTTTTCTCTTATCATAATGTCATTTTATTATTTAATAATACTTCTGTATATGTCAGGTATGAACAATTAGAACACATATGAAGAGTTCAATTAGCAATTTTATTGCTCATATCTATAATACAGAAATCGTCTCATATTAGCGGTTTGCACCTGGGCCAGAGTAGATAAGATCGAACAGCTTTCAAGGGAGTCAACACTTGCCCTCTTTTCTGTTTAAATAGAGATTCCAGGCTACTTTCTCACTTGACTCAACCTGCTCACTCAACCAATCTCTCTCCAATGAATTAAAAAGCAAAGTTTATTTTATACTGTGTCAATGAATAGTAGCATCCTATGCATAACAAAATATATGTTGAAATTGCATGAGTAGCATCTATTGACAGAAATAAATATCTTGCAAACCATAGTTAAAATGTCCTTATATTTTGATTGATGATACTTTAATGTCTCTGTGTAGCCAGTTTAGGGTAATGATTAAATCATCAGGTTGGATATCAGGAGACCATGAGGTTCTAGTCTCATGCAGAGCAGAAAGCCAGCTGGATAACCTTTGGCCAATCATTTTATCTCAGCCTTAGGAAGGAGACAATGGCAAGCACTTTGGAAAAATCTTCCCAAGAAAACTGCAGACTTGTCCAGGTAATCTCTGAGAATTAGATACCATTAAATGGAAGGAAAAAATGTCTTTATATGCCAACAACATCATTACCAAATTATTATTCAGACAATATAATGGCCAAAGAGGATATATGGCTGTGCTAAAAGAAGACATGAAGATGATTGGGGCAAGAGTGGAGGATGCCGAGGAGAGAGTTGTGTGGAGACAGTTGATTTGCTGTAGTGACCCCTAACGGGAACAGCCAAAAGAAGAATGAATATGCATGATTCTTTATAATGCAACATGATGTGAGAAGTTAATTACGTAATACATGAGATTTCATTCCATTCCATGTTCCAAATATGTACCTTTATATCAGTGTTTGTCAACCTTGGCAACTCTTAAGATGTGTTGACTTCAACTCCCAGAATTCTGCAGCTAGTTGAGGAATTAGTTGAAATCCACACATCTTAAAATTATCAAACCTGAGACAGTGTTTTCAATGATGACAGGACCCAAGTAAATAGAGAATCCAGTATTCAATATTCTATGTCACACTTGATTAATTTTATAACTCTATTGATAATACATGTTTTATAAGAAAAACTAATCTATCCTTAGAGATTTCCTTCCCTGGAAAAGTTTCTGTATAGTGAGTAAGAGAGAATATTGCTTCATTCAAATATTTGCAACAAATGTCTAATTGGCTAGATTGCATTTACTTTTCAGCCATGCCTATAGCTAAAAATATTTCAAATAAAATTGCTTAAAACAAATCTGAATTATTTCCCTGTGATTTTTTTGTTAAATTAATACAGTATGAAATGTTTCTCCAAAAACGTAACTATGCCTTTCAGCATTTTAAGAAGTTAGATGCATACAGAAAAACCTTGGTAATATGATTAAAGCAGTTACTGTAAATTTATAGAAAATTATTTATTAAGCAATAATTTGTATTGTACATTACTCCAAATGGAAAGGAAGTTAATAGAATAATTGTGAACAAAAAGCAATTCTGGTAATAAACTGAAATAGTTGTCTTAATCCTTACAAAGAAAGTAAATACTAAATGCCTACATGTAGGTTGGTGTGGATTTTAAATTAATAAATAATATTCCATAATCATTCTTTATTAACAGACATAGCTAACTTTCTCCAAAGTAACATATTTTAATGCCTGATGCACTGTGAAGATAAAAAATAAATAATAGTAATCTAAGTAAACCAACTGATTATGACAATAGCTTTCACAAATCTATTTGGATTTCATTACAACAGTGCAAATTAAAAATTTGGAATTTCAGGAAAGCTAAAGTACTTGGATTCATTTTTTAATATGAGATTTAAAATGATGAAGTAGAAAAAGAAAATCCCCAGAAAAACGTAACTTATTGATGATAGATAGATTTTATATATAAATTGTAATGCTGTACTATTACAATTATTAATATTAAACTCAGCTTATTTAAAACTAGGAAAATGGAAAATTAAACATAAAATCCAATGTGCAGTCCACATTTCTCAACAGACTATTCCATATCTCCATTCTTAAGGATAAAATGTTTATTTAAAAGCCTTTCACTGATAATTGATAAAAGACATGGATAAGTTTCCAAATTATAGTATGTTTTTTCTTAGCATAGAAGCATATACTGTTCATTTTGTTTGCCTGTGAATTTCCAGTTTTTAGGTTTATTATTCACAGAAAGAGTCTTCCAGGACATAATTAGCATGTGAAACGATTCTATCCAAAAGAATCCATTACAGCACAATCCATTATATGAACAGATATTAGGTTTTAAGCACCATTTCACCAATAGCTGAATCTATCTACAAAGATGCCCAGATGTCTAACAGTCATGCCATAATACTTTTTCTAGTCAATTAATCAAAGATTTAAGAGTATAGAAGCATAACACATAGATATAGAAATCATCTTCCCTGCCTAGAGATGCTTCTGAATCAGAGATGCCCACTAACATTTCTACTTATTTCATTTTTATCACCGTTGTTACTTCTACAGGCAATCCTTGATTTACTACTATTCATTTAGTGACCGAAGTTACAAGGGCACTGAAAAAAGTGACTTATAACCATTTTTCAAATTCAGGGCAGGATTATAGCTAGTCCTCAACTTACAACCATAATTGAGCCCAGAATTTATGTTGCTAAGTGAGAAATTTGTTAAGTTCTTTTTGCCTGGTTTTATTATTTTTCTTGCCACATTTGTTAAGTGGATCACTGCAGTTGTTAAATTGGTAACACGACTGCTAAGTGAATTGGGCTTCTCCATTGACTTTTGTTTGTCCAAATGTCGCAAAAGATTATCACATGACACCAGGACACTGCAACCATCATAAATATGAACCAGTTGTCAAGCATCTGAATGTTAAATCAGGTGACCATGGGGAGGCTGCAATGGTCATAAGAGTTAAAAATGGTCCCAAGTCACTTTTTTCAGTGCTGTTGTAACTTCACTGTTCTAAATCAAAGACTATCTGTGTTTTATACTCCTTACCTGCATATATCTAAGTGCAAATCACACTATTCTTCTTGTCGATTAAAGCTGGCAACCTATCCACATCAATACATAGCTTAAATACAATTCCAACAACTTCACTTTTATTGTTGAAGAATAATAATGAATTGCAATCTTTTTTTAAAAAAATTCCTAAGGGAAAGAAAAAAAAATGGAAAGAATAAAAAAAAAGTTTTATCTAGTTTTATGAAGGCATTCTGTGCATCCAATGAGCTAATTTTGGCTGCATCAACCATGAGTTACTTAAAGCACCAAGCTACACTAATCATCTCAGTATATCTATCCCTTTTCTCTGACAATAAATCCTGCTTGATTTGGATGGATTACACTTGTTAATCCTTTTTAGAGTCAGTTAGCAAGAATCTAGGTATTTTTAACATTCATTATACTTTCATTAATGAAATAGTGATTAGTTCAATATGTAGGATGTGTATCTGATTTATGGAGTACAGAAACCAAATCTTGATTAAGAATAGCCGGTGGAGCGTACATTCTGATAAAACTAGGAAGTCAAAGTATCTGTATATATGTATTATAACATTAAATTAAAGAAATCAGAATCTTAGAGTTCTATGACTTGTCATATTATCAATTATAGTTTAACTCTTTCTATCTAGAAAAACTCAGAAAGTAAGAAGGTAACTTTCAGAAGATTCAACTTAGAAAAGGATAATATTTTCTCATGTGAGGTTAAATGTAAAGATTATACTTACAATTGCACTGAACAATTAGAATAAAAGTCTAGAGTTGCCTCATCCTAACCAAAATTCCAAGAGATGATAGTCCATCTTCTTCTTAAGAACCTCCAGAGTTGGAGAATCTACAAATTCTCTCTTGATAGTCTATTTTATTACTGTACAGGTATTTTGGTCAGGAGGTTTTTCTTTATATTTAAACTATAGCTCCAATAAGTGCAATAATTTGTCATCATAGTTTCTATGGCAATGGAGAATAGTTCTTAACTACAGTATCTTGTCTTTGGAACCCTTCCATGCATTGAAATCATGTTTCAATCAGTTTTCTTTTCTCCAGACCTTGATGCTTGGCAACTTGAATACGTGCAGACTGATGGTTGGGAAATTCTAGGAGTTGAAATCTATACAACTTCAGGTTGCCAAAATTGAGAAACTTTGCTCCAGACTAAACATCTCAGCACCAGCTGTAGGGCATGTCTTCAAGTCTCTATATCGTCTTTGTCTCCATTCCCTAAACCTATTCTAACCTATCAGTATCCTTCTGGAAAAATAATATCTAATATTCCAGATGTGGTCACACCAATTGATAATAAAGATAAACAAGAACTGTCTTTGATAGAACGCTTCCTCTAAGGTTGATCAACATTCTTTTAACTATTCTAGCAACTGTTTCATGCTTAGCTTGTTGTCAGTGGTTATATATTTTCTAAATACAGTCCTTGCAAACCATAAATCACCAGTTTTGTTCGTTTGTGTGCCCTTAAATTTTCTCCCTTATGTTTCTCCCTATTGTTCCTGTCTAGCACAGATTTCCAATCTGATCAAATTAGATTGCAATCTCATTTTATTATCCTCTATATTGGCCAGTTTTCTGTCATCTGCAAATATAATAAGAAACAAATTATCCAGAGCATCAACACTGACCACCTCATCTCCCCGCCTCCAGGCTTCATTAAATGGTTATACCAATTAAATTGTTATATACTAATGCATGAATATTTTGCTTTATCTTTTTTCCTTCGAATTTTTAAAACCCAAAGCCCTGTGTGATGCTTTGATTGCAGTTTTCTGTTCAGTACCTCTTTCACTATCTTATATATATATATAAAGTTTAGGGATACTGGTAATTTTATTTTCAAGTCCTTATCTAATGGTCTCAGGCATAAATTTATTTATTTCATGGATATCACATTACAGGAAAAATTTTACAAGCTCAAGTTCATTTTCTCATTAGATATATAAAAAAATAAATAAAACCAACTTTAAAGCATTTTTTTAAAGAACAGAGAAGAAACTTCCATCACTTGACCTTCATTCCCAATAGTAGCACTAACTGGTAATAGGAAAACTAAATTTCCTGTTTTAAGCAAATAACAGGAAGCAGGCGAAGATATTCATTCTGACAAAACTCAGCAAGGACAGTAAATTGGGAGGATTTGAACGTGGACTCTATCTACGGAGAAGGAAATATTTGACACTATCACCATGGAGGAATGGTTGATGAAGTTGACAGATTTTATTGAAATAGATAAATTGTCTTCTTTATATAGAGGAAAGGCCATTATCTACACTTATTGGTGACTAAAAGCTTATAATGGACTTTTGGGGTAAAAATTACAAGAAATGAAGTTGTGAATTATGGCTTTGATGATCAGGCAGGATAAATTATGAACAGTATTATGATGCAATTTGAGAGAGATACAGAAAGAGAAAGGTTAAAGTACACAATTATATGCATAACTGCTGTGAAAAATATGGTAAGCAACTTTTTTTCTTTCTTTTTTTAAGCTGTTTTTTTTTTCTTTTCTTTTTTTTGCACTTTTAGAGAGAGAGAGAGAGAGGGAGGGAAACAGGGAGGAAGAGGACGAATAAGTGTTGTTTGGGCCCTATTTAATCATGATCAGTTTTAAATTTCATCAAACCAAAATCCACGTTAATTTTAAGAAAAGTTTTGCCCACATGAAAGACATCAGAAACACTGAGATTTGGCGAAATACCAGTCATTATTTTGCACTCTCCTGTTTGCTACGATTTGCTTATTTGCTTCACTTTTTTTGTTGGACAAAAGCTTTAAATCACAAAACATGGTTGCAGCCTATGGCTGCTTGCTTGCTGAATCATCTAATGATCACATCTGCAATAACTACAGCAAGCTCAGCGCCAAAAAAACAAAGAAAATGCTTCCATAGCTCAGGAGTTTATGCATTCTTAAACAGAGGTTGATTTCAAGATGCTTTTCTCAATTTTAAAAAGATGCACTATTAGTTAAATCTTCTATGGATCATGGAAAACCTCATGCTAATTCTTCTGCCGAGAAGGCAAATACAAACTATTAAAGTGACTAGGGATGTACTGTACATAAAGCAAGAAGGAAAATAGTTTTCTTTGAAAACTTTTTCATGGGGGGCGGAAGGGGGGCATGGAGACTAGTTGGTACCTCCTTAAAGAAATTTATTTCCTAAGTTTGCAATGAAGTCACACACACACCAAAATACAGCTAGTCCTCAATTTACAACAATTAGTTCCAAAATTTATGTTGCTAAATCAGACATTTCTTAAGTAAGTTTTGCCCAATTTTACGACTTGTCTTGCCAGAGTTGTTAAGTGAATCGCTGCACTTGTTAAATTATTAACACGGTTGTTAGGTGAATCTGGATTCCTCTTTGACTTTGCTTATCAGAAGGTTGCAAAAGGAGATTAAATGACCTGCAGCCATCATAAATATGACTCAGTTGCCAAGCACCTGAATTTTGATCACATGACCATGGGGATGCTGTAGTGGTTGCTAAGTGTGAAAAATTGTTATAAATCACTTTTTTAACTTTGGTCCCTAAACAAACTATTGTAAGTTACCTGTACATGTTTGAATTAAGAAAATATCAACAGCCCACTTGCCTCTTAACACAAATATATTTTCTGCTACCAATGAGCACAGAAATGGACACAAATATTTTAAGAGGCTTAGGGAAGCATCTCTTCTCTCCATTTCCCAAGGATTCCCATCTACCCACACAGTATATAATGTAAATACTATAGCTAATTTGTTTTCTGTGTAGAAACCTACTTTAAACGTAGTTAAAATCTTCCAAGATGGCGCCGTAACAAAGGCAGCCGTCGTGGCCGCTCCGACCCCCAACCCTGTAGATACCCTGTAGATACCCTATAGATACCTATAGATACCCATGGAACCCCCTAGAACCAATCCCAAACCGTTTCAAAACCTCAGGAAACCAGCTATGGACCTCACATGGAGCACAGGC
>JAEANM010004717.1:0-20435 GCA_017656035.1 Myanophis thanlyinensis
GCCGCGGCTTGCCTTTTGCTCGCCCTCTTGCCTTTCGGGATCTTCAATCTCCGCAGAATCTACTTTACTCCAGCGGCTGGATCGATCCTCATGGTCGATCCATGCCGGAAATAAAGCAGATAACCAGACCATCGCCTCCGTGTCTTTCTTGCCGGGTCTGGTCAATCGGGGACAGAACAGGTATTGTATATACACATTATTGTTATATTGTATATAAAGAACTTTCTTATATATAATTGATTCCTGCTGAATTATTTTATTGCCTGCTGGCTGGATTGCAACAAACTCTGACACGGCCCCCAACTTTTTAGGCAGCAGAGACCAGTTCTGTGGAGAAAGATTTTCAGGGCACCTGAGAGGGTGTGGTTTTGTGTGTTGTCGGCATCCCGTGAATGGGGCTTCACTTGTTTGCATGGCCTGCCATAGACTGGTGCCAGTACACAGACCTCTGTCCTAGACCTATAGTGATAGGAAATGTAGAAGCAAAGGGAGGACACTGGCAACAAAGTGAATTGATGTAATTATAGTAGACATGGATGCAGTTAGAAAATCTAAAGAATTAAAGTTGGATAAGTGGACATGGAGAAAATCTATCTATGTAGTCACTAAATTGATTCTTACTTGATAGCATATACTGATAACATAATTTAATTCTTATTCAAATCCATTTCAATTTGTTGTTAGATAGAAACCAGCCAATCAATCCTAAATTGTATTAACAGAGGGATATAATCAATATCAAGTGAGCTACTAAACCACTCTATAAAGCCTTAGTAAGACCATACTTAAGAGTACTGCATCCAGTTTTGGTTACCACTATAAAAAGATGTTGAGAGTCCAGAAAAAGTGCAGAGAAGAACAAGCAGGATGATTAGGGCACTGGAGACTAAGACATATGAAGAATGATTACAGGAACTGGGCATGGCTAGTCTAGTGAAGAAAAGGACCAGGGGAGACATGATAGCAGTGTTCCAGTATTTGAGGGACTGCCACAGAGAGGAAGGAGTCAACATATTTTCCAAAGCCAGACATGGAATAATGGATGGAACTGAACAAGGAAATAAGGAGAAATTTTCTGACAGTGAGAACAATCAACCAATAGAACAGCTTGCCTTTGGAAATTGTGGGAGCTTCATCATTTGAGACTTTCAAGAAGAGATTGGACTGTCATTTGTCAGAAATGGTGTAGAGTCTCCTGCTTGGGTGAGGAGTTGGAGTAGATCAATGATGGTGAATCTTTTACTTACCGAGTGCCGAAAAGTGCACGCTTTGTGCGTACCATCTGCACTTGCGTGCAGCTTCCTCTATGTGCACTGCATGTGCAACCACATCATCTGTGCATGCATGCAGTTTTTGCATGTGCAATACATGCGTGCTGCACTTGAGCAATCATGTGTGCATGTGCAGGAGAGCATCGAAGACTAGGTGGATTTCAATCATGTGAATGCACAGTGAAGGCCTGAAGACCAGTTGGGTCTCTGCAATCGCGCATGCGTGCATGCACAATCTCATGTGCATGCTTAGCTAGAGGTAAATTGGCCGACAGCTTGTGTGCCCAGCAAGATGGCTCTACGTTCCATCTGTGGCACCCATGCCATAGGTTCGCCATCACGGGAGTAGATGATCTACAAGGTCCCTTCCAACTCTGTTAATCCGTAATCTGTAATCCTTCATTTTTCAGTGTGTGGAGCTTTCTTATGTTCATGCTATTAACATTCCCTTTTCCCACTGTAATTCTCTCTTTGCTTCAGATTACGTTTTCCTTCAATGCAGTATCAGCAACCAGATGTCCTAAAAGCTTTAATCTAGTCATGCCATACATTTCACATATAATTTTAAAAAGCAAGGTTCTTCAAATTAATTGCCATCCAGCCTCCTATTATGATTCAATTGCTTTAGTGTGTCTATCAATGAAGGGGTTTGTTTGCTTTGCAAAATACAGAAATGATTTACCATTGTTCTCTTCCATAACAGGATGCCTTTCCTATTGTTACTAAAATGATCACCCACCTCAAGCATCTTTCTATATCACTGCGCCAATATATGTTTCTGTTTTGCTTTAGCTAGACAGCTGGGATGACCATCATATCTTCACTATACATACATGGAAATACCCAATATTTACCTCAAAACAAGATAGACACATACACAGCGGACTTCACCATATCAAGGCATACGCATTCCATGTCTCCACTCTATAGGCAGCATGTTTCACCAGTATAAAATAATTCCTATATCTTAATAGAGATACCTCCTTAACTTATAGCAAAAAGAAGTAATTTCTTCCCAACTAAAGAAAAACAATTAAATATAAAACAAGATTAAGCAGAATAAAATTAGAACTGCATAAACTTATTATATGGAAAACATTTTTATAATATATCTTTTTAAGCAAATCTAGTAAGATTTCAAAAAAATCCAAAAAGAATCACACAAAATAATGTATACCATTGAATTCCTGATTGAATAAACTGCATTACAATCTTTTCTTCTCAATAAAACAATTTTTCTCTGTAATCCATTTACGTGGTTAATAAACCTTATTACAAATTTCTTTAGCACCTTAAATCCAATAAAAGGAAATCATTCAAATTATTCTCTGGAATTATCATTTTTATTCTTTCATTTTAAAAATTTCAACCAATGTACCTAGCAACGGATTTTTATTCAAAATCCGTTGCTAGGTACATTGGTTGAAATTTTTAAAATGAAAGAATAAAAATGGTATTCTCCTTATTTAAATTTTCCTGGCTATCTTGTTCTGATACCTTTATTTGGTAACAGATTGTTCTCTAGACAAAACAACAAATTTCTATTTCTTGAAGTAGATATAAACACAATTCTTCAACGATGTCTTAAAACACCAATTACTTGACTGAAAACTCAATTTTGTTTCCCACAATCTTACCTTTATTTTTATTGAAAAGTAGTTTCAAAATCTTATTATTCAAAGTCCAAAACTCCATTTTTTTTAAACCTCTAGAACAGGGGTCTACAACCTTAAACATGCAAAGAGCCATTTGGACCCAATTCCTACAGAAAAGAAAACACCAGGAGCCACAAAACCTGGGTGGGCATGGCCAACTTGACATCACTCACTCCCACCTAGTCACATGACCCTCTAGCCATGCCTCCCCAGCCAGTCATTAGGGCAAGAGAATCGGTTATTAAAAATCACCAGGAGCCACAAAACTCTTTTGACATCTAAAATGACAACAAATTATGTCTCCCTCTTCCGCTTCCCTCTCCCTTTCTCTATATCTCTCTGCACCAGCTGGCGAGTCAGTAGTGCAGCACCTCCTACATGGAGAGGGACTAGATGGCGGCAGAGAGAAGTGGGTCTGGGAGGGAAGGCAGGCACTGAGCCATCTGGCTCAGTTATCTGGGTGGCGGTGGTCACTACAGCAGGTGGGAGGGAGCCGGAAGGGATGCATGAGCTGAACATTTGGCACTCGGCAGAGTTTGCAAGTGAGTTAAGGAGGGCCAGACCCCTTGGGAGACCCCGGCTCATTTGGTTCACTTCTGCATGGGGTGGGAATGCAGAAAGTGGAGGAAATCCATGCCTCTCAGCATTCAAGCTTCAAAGACTCCTTTGCATCCCAGAATTTGATCCTGTGCTCTCTCACTCGTTCTTCCCTTTCTTTTCTCCTCTGTCCTTCCTTCCCCTTCCTTCCTCCTTTCCTCTTCTGTTTCTTCTGATTGTGATTCTCTGGTGGCACATCTCTTGCTAGGTCTTGCAGGTGCTTCTTCCAGCCCTTGTTGGTGCTGTGTGTACTTCAGTTGCTCAGGGAGATGCATGATTTGCTCTCTGCTTCAAGAGTACCAACAAGGGCAGGAAAAGTGCCCACAAGACCCAGCAAGAGATGAGACAAGTATAGGGGCACTTTGCTCCCACTCTGGAATATGGAGAGAGTCTCAATTCCCCACTGTCGGCCTTATCTTCTCAGGCCAGGTAAGGGAGGGGAGGGCGAGGGACAGGGCTAGCCAGTGGTGGGATCACCCGACAGGGAGCCACAGCAGAGGGCCAAAAGAGCAGCATGTGGTTCTGGAGCCATATGTTGTCTACACTCCACCCTAGAATGTTAGGCAGCCAAAACCTTTTCTTACTTTCTGTTGTTTAAGTTATTAGAAGTTGTAAAAGTAAATATTTATATTCATATATTGAAGATTAAAAACATGCATTCAGGGTTTCCAATCTTGTCGTTCTGAAAATGTCTAACTTTCTTAAATCCATTAATATGCAACTTCCAAAAACAGTAAGGAAATGGACAACTTAGTGGCCACAAAGAGATACAAGATGCAGTTAGAGTAAAATGGTGAATTCCTCTGTCCTAATTCCTACCCATCACCAAAAATTGCTGTCTTGCAATCTCTTTATCAGGTAAAGGAGAAACTTGAACAATCTCCAGTAATTCTCTTTAATTTAGCGAAAATAAAGGCCATCAGCTCTCTTGTATAAGGCTGCCATTTGTCAGCTCTACTTGTCATTAGAACTATCTTGTCAGCCATTTTCTCCTGGAAGCATAATTAGTATTTAGGACTTCAGTTGATAACCCAGAGAACAGAAGTTTTATCAAGTTGGCAATCAAAAGATGATCTTATCTAGTTACTCTAAAGTCACACAGGTTTCTGTGCTGCATTTTTCTGATTTTTCAAAAGATTCAACTATCTGATTGAAATGGCTACATGGCCAAGCTGCTATAGAGCAGAAAATGGAGGTTGACAATTCTGGATTTGAATTAGAAGGGTCAATTGCTTTTCCTGAAGATGAAAGGTGATTTCCATATTGTAAGGATTAACAGTGTCCCCCATTTAAAAATGCTTTTGTGATGTACTTTTTATTTCAGAAAATCTATGATATTTTTTAGTGTTTCAGAGACAAGTATAAATGAATATACTCAGCAAACAAGATGTTCAAGAACCCTTTAAATTGGAAGAGGGGGAATTTTCAAACTATACCACAAAAAAATTCACAAGTACAATCTGAGAATTCTAAATAGTTCTTTGCTTTTTTCAATTATTTAGACTGCTTATATCCCAATGTATTAAATGGTTCTTTTACTGACATTTTCAATGTTTAAAAGAGGGGGAAGGGGGAACTAAAGATCCGACCATTTTGTTTTGGTATGAGGTGACTGAAGATGTATTTATTTCAAACACCACCAAGAAGATACAGTGTAATTTAGGTTCATTGAAAAGTGAGCCTTGAAGCAACATTCTGAGGTAAATACTATGTCCCGCTCACTTTAAAAAATGCTATTAGCTGAGAAAAAGACTTATTGCTAGCAAAGGGTTGTTTAATGAGGAGGAGTGGGAGCATAAAAAATTCTAATTTGAAGAAATAAGAGCTTCATAAAAGGCTATTTCGTGATGAAAGACAGGAGCTTCCTTGAAAATAATGGTGCACTCTGCTTCTTCCATTCACGTGGTGTATTTCAGCAGGTTGAGAGAGAGAAAATTTTTCCTTTATGGATCCAAGATTCATTTATCTCAGAGCCATTTTGCCTTATATATGTTTCTATCAAACTAAGAAATAATTTTGTTTCCATCATCAACCATATTACCCAATCAGCATCTGAAATTTGAAAGAACAAAAATATCTAAATCTAAGAAAAACAGCTCATTTACATACAGCTAGTAAATAAGGCTTCCAACTAATTTTCTTGGCAAACGTATGCATCCATAAGAGTATTCAATCAAGCAATAAAGATAATTACAAATCCCGTACCCTGCACAGCAAGAACCAAATCATTACAGCCAGAAAGCCTATTCTTAGTTTAATCTGTGAAATTACCTACTATTGCACATATACATCACTGAAGACATGTTGTGAATGAAAAAAAATGTGTTTTTTAAAATTTGCTTTGTACAAACCAATATCCAATCCATTTTTTCCTGACAACAAGTAACTATAAGTAAAGTTAATTACTGCTGCACTAAATCCAGATTGAATTAGAGCTGATCCAAATTAGAAAGTTCTGCATGTTACAGTAATAAACCTGGAAACAAGGAAGACAGCTTTTTAATGGGTTTTTTTAAAAGACAGAGCAATTCTGTCTTTTCCACATGGATGATAATAGTGATTATATTTGTGAATCAAAATATCATCATCTAACAATCAGTGATGAAATAGCATAAGTCAGGACCTCTCAAATGGCCTTCCACAATGCACTGTAAATAAAAACATTGGCTAATAGCTAATTACAACTAAACCCCAGTGTTCCTCATTTCAAAGTAGAGTACAAATTTCAAAGAAAAATGCATTGTTAAAAAAATTTCAAACATATCTAGAAATCTAAAAGTCCTGGCTGGGGCTGTTCCAAAAAGGGGGATTCCCATGTGTGGCCAGGAAGGAAGCGTGGCTAGTGAGGCTGCGAGGAAAGCAGATCACGGACCTTTTCCTGTGTGCATTTCTTGGGAAGTGGAGTCCTGGCGAGAGGTTACCTTTTTTCTTTTGAGCGCCAGATCCAGAAGGCTTGGGGTTTAATAGATGCTAACCCAGCTGAAGGGAAAGGAAGCAATCCCTCACAGGAGCTATTGTTTCAGGGAGTTGCTCAGGACAAGCCACATCAGGACAGAGCATCAGACACTCTATTGGCCTTATCTCCTGGAACCTCAGTTCTTTGTAGCAGACAATTAATAGCAGTTGAGCTTCCAACTCAGGTAGGAGAGTTTTCCCCTACCTTAATGTGACACTCTGATCTACTGGATAAGCCTCCAATAACAGAAAGTAAGACAAAAAAGAATGGATAGAAACTAACCAAGGAGCAAAGCAACCTAGAACTAAGGAAAATTTTTGTAATAGTTAACCAATAGAATGGTTTGTCTTCAGACGTTTTGCGCATTCCATCACTGGAGGTTTTTAAGAACAGATTTGTTTGGAAAGGTAATGGTCTTCTGCTTGAGCAGGGGGTGGGCTAGAAGACCTCCAAGATCCCTTCCATCTCTGATATTCTGTTATCTAAATTTGCATCTAGAGAACGCACAATGGTACTACTTTAGCACTCGGCACTATGTTTTGCTATTTTTCCAGCAGTTATGCAAATCTAATCAAAGTTGCTTCATATGAGAAGATCCTTTAATATAACAAGACAGTTATTTAACCAAGCAAAAAGTACTTTCAAATATATAATTTTCATTTTCCTAAAAATAATGTCTCCTTCCGTAGTCTCAAATGAAGTCATTGCCTATTTAGACATAACCTGATGATTACAGGTTGATGTAACACTCATAACATACTTGGTTCATTCTCATTATAAGTTTTTTTTACTTTCATATAGATATCCCTTAGACTGTTCAAAGTTATGATGGACTTTCCTGAGGAACTCATGACCAGGTTCTGAAATTCTCATGCCCCCCCTACTCCCATAGTCATCTGACCATGTTTTATGATGATTTGCCAAAAGCTGATATTTATTTTTGATTTTTGGCAAAACTGGCTCACAGCAAATCATTAGTTCACTTAATATCAGCCGCAACTTATGATTGTGATGGACAGTGTCCATTATAGTTGAGCACTCTCTGTGCTTTTAAGATATTTAACTTTAAGATACAATATTTTTGAAAAATTATTTAAACTTAAAATTAAAAGTATAAAAAGCAACCCAAAAGGAGAAATGGAGAAATAAAAAGGAGAAACAAAAACCTTTTACTTATCAACAGTCACTTCTTTACTAATGCACCACTATAATAAAATAAATACAAAATATTTTTGTAAAATATAACAAAATTGCAAGCAGCTTTAGTCAGTAATGACTGGTTACTTCCTGTAATTTCATTTATTTATCAAATTTCTACATTGACACCTGAGTGACTCTAGGACTTTTCTTGATAAAATTTTGGAAGTGTCATTGCCTTATTCCCTGGGGGCTAAGAAGATAAAATTGGAACAAAGGCTGATTTAAGTATTGTGCCTAAGGGAGGACTACAATTCTTGGTCTTCTAGTTTCTAGCTTGGTACATTAACCACTATACCAATATACTTTAGTTGTGAAGATAGCACCTCTGTTCTGATTTGGGAAAGAAAGAAAATCCTTAAAACTATCATTACATAACAACTGGTTTAGATTCATGAACCATTCTTCTATCCAAACTTCCAATAGAAAGTTTTACACCAATTTTCAAAGTAGAATTCATCGAAATAAATATTCATGACTTATCAAAACTAAATCTATATTCCCATATGGCTCAAAGATTAATCACTATTCTATTTTTATAGCTTTAACTAATATTAATATAAGCTACACAAAACTCTGTAATGGACTCTATTAATTTTATGGACTCTATTAACTATTAATTTAAAAAATTAAAACTATTTTATTTTAATACCAGTATTTACTTGAGAAAACACTGACTTTTAAAAATAGAGATGCTTTCAGAGGATCGTTTGTATTAAGCAACATTACTATTAAAATACCAAATATCTAAACCTTGTTTCAAGAATTTGAAAAAGATAAATACAGCATGTCAGGACTCACAGAACTAGGACTGGAATGTCGTCTGATTTTAGGAGATTCCTTCTCAGCTGATGAAGATTTGAAGTTAATGCACGCGTTGTTCTCTGAATGCACCCTTTTTACTTGATTATTTGGCTTCTCAAATGGGTCAAAAGTGCTTTGTGTCCTCTGAACTCTGACTTTTTTGTCTTCTGGAATTGTGTCCAAGGGTTTGATCACAGAATCCATTCCTTGGCAATTCCGTGTAGACATCTTTGTGACGCATATCTAAGAAAGGAAACAAAATGTTTTTTTAATGTTTATTTAATTTGATAAAATACTTTTATAGCAGGATAAGAAAATATACTCCAAAATTCCGTAATTCTTTCCAGGTAGTGCTCAATTTAAGACCATTATTGAACCCCAAGTTTCTGTTACTAAGTGAAACATTTGTTAAGTGAGTTTTGCCCCATTGTACATTCTTTCTTACCACAGTTAAGTAAATCAATGTAGTTGTTAAATTAGTAACATGTTGTTAAGTGAATCTACCTTCCTCAATGACTTTACTTGTCAGAAGGTCGTAACATATAATCACATGACCTGCACATTGCAACCATCATAAATTTGAAACAATTGCAAACAATTTTGATCACAAGACCATGTGGAGGTTGCAATGGTTGTAAGTGTGAAAAACAGTCATGTCATCTTTTAGTGCCATTGTGACTTTGAATGGTCATTAAATGAATGGTTGTAAATCAAGGATTATCTGTATAAGATAATTGTGAATTAAAATGTGTTTGCATTAATGACAGCAAAGTTACTTAAAATGAAAAATAATTGGCTTCCAAATAAGTAAACATATTGGAAAACTGGTAACCACAGGTCTAATAAACCATTTTGACTTTTAATGCAAACTTGTAACTCTTCTTCTCCCCAATTTTTCAATATATTAAATGAAACTACAAGCTTAGGAGACATAAGAATTAACCCTTTACTTTTCTACAATTAAAAGTTAATAAAATACTATTATCTGAAAATTTCTAACTTCCAACTGTAGCACATCACATTATAAGCACAAAAAAATTCATATTACACACAAAATCAGATACTCAGTCCAATATTCCAAAGTCAATAAAACACTTAAAATAATTCATCTAATTGTAGTTCTCCTATTTATTGGACATAAATAGAATTGGACCATGTTTCAGTGGGGAACAAGTATTTGTGAATATATCATAGAAAACTACAATGAGCTGAAGACCATTTTAATGTTAAAATACTCCAACCCCATCTTGAGATTTTTTTAAATAAAAAGCTTTCCTGTATAAGCAGGAGACTTTCTAAATTTACTTTCTATCATTCCATTCCTTACAATTTTTTAAATTGATTTTATCACTTTACTTTTGTCACTTAGATGATTTTCTGAGAGCATCATTTTTAATACTGAGCAGGAGTAGAGCGGTCTAGTCAGACAATAATCTGGAAAGAATACCAATATGATCTTTCTACATAGCTGAATAAATGTTCCTTATAAAACAAAAATGAAAAACTACTCCAAAGCAGTGAGTGGGTGGGTGGATGGATAGATAGATAACAATTTCACATGTAATAGCAAAATACATCAATAAAATTTTATGCCATATACAAGTAATCCTCGAGTTATGAATGTAATGGAGCTTGCCAATTACATCCATAACTTAAGAATTTGTTGGAGTAAATCATGTCAAACGAACATGATCATTCCCTGCCTTCACCCATGCATTTGCTAATCAAATGTGCGGTTGTTAAGTGCATATGAGGTATCTCAGGGTGAGGAAGGTCATGGAGGACCGGTGATGGAAAAGGCCACCTGCTTCAGGCCTTCTCCTAACCACTGAGATATCTCATGTTCCCTTCCCTGGGGTCCCCACAATTGCTCCTCCCCATCCTGCTGCGCAGGGTAGCTTTCTTGTGAAGATCTAGCAAGCTGTCTCCTCTCTAGTCTAGTTCTTTGCCTGGTTTCTTTGCTTGCTAGCAGTTTTGGCGCAAAAAATGTTTGCAAGTGGATAAGACTTTGGGACAGAGTAACTGCACTGCTTCAAGTCGTCTACCAAATGCTTTTTATGCTGAGACTGGAAGCTTCTGGAGGCAGTGTTCTCACACAAGTCTTGTCAGCTTGCAAATGCTCTTCAGCTGAATCTTGTGCCTGCTTTGGTTTGCTGAGAACTGAAACTTAAAAGTACTGTAGTGTGAAATCACACAAGACGATCTCACATGATCTCGTACTACAGTACTTAACGTCTCTGCTTTCTATGAACAGAGGCCTGTACCAGATCCATGGCAAAATACTTTGAAAATGGAGGAAACATCTCTTCTGCAAAACCTTTAGCCACGGATCTCATGCAGGCTTCAGTTCGCTGAGAACAGAGGCATACAGTACTATAGTGGGAGATCACATGAGCTCAGTAGTGCGAGATCTCCCTCTATTGATCTCACATTACTTTAGGTTTCTGTTGTCCGTGAATGCACCAAAACAGCAAAGGAACTAATGGCTCACTAGATCTTCGCATGGTAAGATGAGTCTCCATAGGCCCAGTTCCTGTGGAGACCTGGTTTGGTGGTGGTGGGGAACTAGGAAGGGTGAATGTTGCAGTGCCTCTGCGGTTGTTCGTAATTGCCATGGTGCTGCAACATTCGTAACTTTGGGACTGTGTTGTAAGTACTTTGGAGGGGGGGGTTTCATAACTTCAAATGGTCACTAAGTGAACTGTCGTAACTGTAGTATGTATGGCTAAGATACTAGAATCTTCAATAGTTGTCCTGATTGTCCAGATATTAATGCAAACAATTGAGTACGGTATACCTAATCCAACTGGACTGATGAAAATCGTCACTACTGACATACATTTGCAAAATTTGTACTTCTTAGTTTTTGTTGCAGGAAATATATTTTATAAAATTATTACAAATTGGTTTAAATTGGTTTAAATTTAAAAAAAAAAGGAAAATAAAGAATTGTGAAATGCTTCAAAAAAATTCTTCCTTAAAAACAAGTTTAATTAATATAAAGTTCTTATATCAAGTACAGAAATTACAGATATTTTCTGTCTTAAAACATGAGTTGGCAGGAAAATGATTTGGTATTCTTTGACAAATAGAAACTTTTAAATTTCTTTTGGCAGTCATCAAAAACTCACCATGAATAAAATTTATTCTGCTAGAAGTACACTGTATAAATTGTAATCTTTATTATTTTATCAGAAAATTTATAAATAAAGCAATATATTATTATTTTGTGGAATTCCTAAATTATTAGGCTTGTAAACCAAAACTTCTGCAAAAATTGGCAATTACATCTGGGCCATAAAATCATCAAGAGTTTGACATGACTGAATGCATAACCTTGACATCACTTAAAAGTAATACAATATTAAAATCCCAACAAACAATTGTAAGAAGCAGTAGCAGCAGCAAATACATAAATTTTAATTTAACATAGAAAGTATCAATAAATATAACTCTTGTAGACAAAAGATATTTTGGGTTCCTCCATAATTTTTTAAAATTGGGAGGCGTCCCAAGGAAAAGAAATGTTTAAGAAACACTCCTTAGGAGATATTCTCGACTTCAAAATCTTTATTATTAATATATGAATTTATCACAGTATTTTGGTCATTACCAATGGAAGGTTGTAGAAATTGATCCAGTAACTACAGAAACAGGTCAAGCAACAGAAGAAGAATCTATAAAGTTTTCTATACCAGCAAATATGTAGAATTACATATAGGTCAACAGAATGGAAGTTGTTAATCTACATACCAACATTAAAAAAACTAGACTTAATAGAGTGTAGTACAGTGACCTTAATTTCACATGCTAGTAAAATAATCACAAACCTAGAGAACTGGTGTCAGAAAAACAACCTCCTTCTTAATGTCAGAAAAACAAAGGAATTTGTAGTGGACTTCAGTGTAAAACTGGAAAGGAAATACCAGAACCCGGTCATCAACGGAAGCCCGGTAGAGAGAGAGGACTGCTTCAAATACCTCAGTGTGCACATCTCAAAGAACCTGTCATGGTCCTTCCACATCAACACCATGGTAAAAAAGGTCCAACAATGTCTCTACCACCTCAGATGCCTGAGAGACTTCAGACTTCCACCGAAGGTACTTCTATTCCTGCACTGTAGACAGCATCCTGACGGGCAACATCACAACCTGGTTCGGGAATCACACCATGCAGAACAGATGAGCACTACAGAGGGTGGTACACTCAGCTGAGCGTATCATCCGCACCAAGGTCCCCGAGGTGCACTCCATCTACAACAAACGTTGCTGGGTTAAAGCTAAGAAGATAGCGAAGGACCCCAACCACCCCAACAATAGACTGTTTACCATGATGCGGTCAGGAAAGTGTTTTTATTCTCTGAAGGCCAACACAAAGAGACTGAGAAAAAGCTTCTTTTCAGAGGCAATATGGATACTAAACCAGAAACCACAAGAACACTCAGAGCTATAACAGGAACCATGATTGTATCTCATTCCTACCTTCCCAACTATCCCTAACTTATTTTTTATCCTATCCTCCCATTTTGCCTTAACTTACTCATGGTCGCGTAAGCATTTCACTGCATATCATACCATATATGACTGTGTATGTGACCATTTGAATTTGAAAATTTGAATTTTAATTCTTAGCATCATACAACAAGAGGAGATGCCAAGTATTCAGAAATATATTATTACTGATACATATTGAATAACTAAAAAAGGTAATTGAAAAAAGCCCAAGGATGTCAAAACGAAATCAATATATGCTTCATAAATTAAAAAAAGCCTTCATTGTGCCAATTAGCTGTGGAAAATGGGAATCTCAGAACATCTTATTGTCCTCATTTGAAATCTATATCACACGCCAGGAAACCAGTGTCTGGGCAGAACATGGTATAAAACACTTGTTCCAGGTTGGCAATATTTTATTTAACATATATTCTGAATTTATCTTGAAGGAAATTGGATTGGAAAAAGATGAGCATAGTTTTAAACTTAGATAAATATTAATAATATATTAATATTAGTAAAATATTAATAACTTGCACTATGCAGGTGATACTACCCTGGTAGCTGAAAATGCAAAGGAATCTCAGTTCGCGAACAATGTAGTGAAAAAATAGGACTAAATTTAAATATTAAGATCAACAAACTAATGACAATAAGTAGAGCAACCATCTTCATAATTGGCAATGAAGATATCAAAATAGTGGATAGCATCTGCCTTTTAGGATCAATCATCAATAGCAAAGGAACAGAAATACATCATACCACAAACTAGCACTTGGTAAAGGAGAAATAAAGGGCATGGAAAAGATATTCAAATGCCATGATGTGTCTATACCTACAAAGATCAGAATCAAGCAAGCTATGTTATTCTTTGTGACATTCTAAGGAAGTGAAATTTGGACAAGATATGAAGAGTACTGACATTTTTGAACTTTCATGTTGAAGAAGACTCCTGAAAACACCATGGACTGGCAAGAAAATAAACTGATGAATCATCAAACAAATCAACCTAGAATTCTCCCTCACGGTACAAATGACCAAACTCAAATTATCTCTCTTTGGATACATTATGCCAAGACTTACTTCTACTTCTATATAATCAAACAAACTCCACATTAGATTTCTAATTTTATGATTATTCAATTATCTATGATAAGACATTATTAATTCAACATGATTTTTACTCATTTTCATTAGACACCTCAGAAAATGGATATGAAGGATTGAGTTTCAACCTTTTTATGTTGTGTATTTAGGATAAAATAAAATATCCACACAATATACATTGTAAAATGAGTATTTAAAATGAAAATTGTTCAACACATTCCAGAAGAATCCCTTATCTCTTCAGCTACAAAATTCGTGTAATTTTGGAGTGTTTAGGTTTTGGGTAAATTTCTGTTTTATTTTGGCCATCTAGTTGAATTAAAAACACCAGATGAAATTGTTCACATGGTTAATAAAGGACTTAATATATTGTAAGCTACAACATCTAAGACTGGTTCTGCCAACTGGCCTTCAACAAAAAGAGCTTTTTAAAACAAGCATCTGCTATCTAGAAGTCTTGGAATCTACTGACATTACCTGAGTCACTGTTGCTATACTTTAGTCAAACACAGGCAGTGAGTAATATGGGCATTTATACTGAAGCACAAGCAGGGAAAACTTTCTGTGTACCATCCATTTTCTGATCTGCAGGAGGTCTAAAAAGCATTACATTCCCATTGTAGAGAACACACAAGGAGCAAACTGTACAATCTGTTTTCCAACACAGTTTTAAAGCTGAATTTCAGTTGCATGAATGAACATTCCATCCTCATAGATACAGATGGAACCATTGGCTGAAAGCCTATACACACTATACACACTTACACACTACAAATACTTCTTGTTGACAATGTTTCTGTAAAGGAAATTTATTTCTGAAAGACCTAGTTTCCAAATGTCAAGAAGTACTAGTTTTATAACAAATAATTTCAAGAGCCTTAAAAGCTGAGATTTCATTAACTTTATATATATCTAGCTTTCTCATAATATGTGAGGGCACGCCCTTCCCAAGTTATTTTCAGTACATTAAGCAAGTCTGTTTCCTATTTTCTAAAAGAAATAATATTAGTAAGTTTAGCCTTGCCTCAAGAGACTCTATTTCTCAGAACCAATTTTAAAAGATGATCCAAAATTGAAAGTGAGAAAAGGTCCTGAAAACTGTGGCTTGCTTAAAATTACATCACATTTTGGAAAACATTATAGCAAAATGAGGTAAATCTTATTTGTATCTAATATAACCCATGACAACCAGAATAATGTTGCTGTAAAAAATTTTTTGAATATATTTTGATTCCTCCAAAATATTATTTGTTTATGCACAACTCTCTTGAGGCCCCACTACAACATTTCAATCAGGTTGAGATCTGGACTGAAAGCACCATTGCAGCACCTTGATTTTTTTTTTTCCTTTTCAACCATTCTATTGCAGATTTGTTGGTATGTTTTGGACAATTATCCTGTTGCAGCACCCAATGTTAACCAAGCTTCAGCTGTCACAGAGATGGCCTCACATTTGATTTTAGAATATTAGAGAACTACTAAGGACCAGTTTATTTTTCTTACGTCCCAATACATAAAACCACAGAACTCAGTGTGAACTTTCTTTTTCACATGACTGTAATGTTGTATGTTATTGAAGTCTTTTTTCCTCTTTTAAAAATAATTTATGACATATGTAACTTATGCATATATGAGCAGCTTTGGGGGCAAAGTTGAAATTTGAACGTGGATATCTGGTCAACGAAAGTCAACAGCTATCATTCTTTTGTAACAATTAAAAATATTTTTAATCATACAGCAAGTTATATAAGCTGTTTTAAGGATTGTTGATCTTATCAAATCTTCTAATTTAATATGACTATATTTCTATCAAATATTTAGAATTGAATATGGTATATGCAAAATAAAGAAAATGATGTACCAAGATAATTGTACAATTTTATAATATAGATGCATGAGAAGAATGTGCTATACCAGTGGTCCTTTCAGCTTTGCAGACAAAGTTGTGGGGGGAGGGGATGATTCCGTGTGAAAGGCGGGCAAGCGCATAGCTCCATTTGTGTAAGCAGCCAGAATGTCCTCTCACTGCTCATACAAATGGAGCTTTGCGTGTGCACACTTGCTCGCTTCTCAAACATGGGGCTACGCATGCACTCACTTCTGCGGCCAGTTCTGAATGGGCCACAGCCCAGTAAAGGGCTCTGGCCTGAGAATTGGGGACTTCTGTGCTATACCATACAACCAGGAAATATTTAGAGGGAATACAATTCAAAAAGCAGAATAAAATTTCAAGGTCTTCTTAACAGGTTTTTAACTGAAGAAGTCATAGTAAACAGAAGGGACTACCACAACTCTTGTGTCAACAAGGAAAGATCTGTCTTTCATACCCACTACCAAGCATATTCTAACAGTAGATAGCTAGGCACAAATTTTAGTTCAGCTTTTCAGTTATTGTAAGTATCATAATGATTGATCAACCATTAAAATTGCTTTTAATATCCTAAATCTCCTAAACTTTTGTGACTATGCTAAATCAGTGTTTAGTAATACTTTAGAAAATATTTTGGCAGACAATATAATGGAAATAGAGTGCTGCTGAATATTCAGATTTTTGATCCCTATTATTATCAAGAATATTGCATTTTGGACCAAATACAGTTTACAAATTTTCTTCAAAGTCAATCCAATTTAAAGACACACTGTAGCAATCTAATTTATAAATCATATATAAGTTTCAATAATTCATAATAATCATAGGAATGTAATATTTACGCAACGAAGATTTGGTGGGGGTTTTTCCTAGCTATCAATATTAATAAAAAAATTGTTCAATCATAAAGCCTACAGATAACTAGAGGCTGATGTAGCTAAATCAAGCACAAGGAAATAGTCATCGTCATTTACATTCTATCATTAAATTTAAAAATTAATGCAAATAACTGTTATGTCATCTTTACATCTTATTTCATAAAAAAATAAAATATAATTTAGAACCTACACATAGCAAAAGTAATTATTCCACTACAAATTAATGTGATTAATTTTCCATACAGAAAACTAATTTTTGTTTCAATTAAATTATAAAATTTTCATGTTAGGAAAAAAGGCTGCTTTTGTCATTCTTATTTAAGAAAATATGAGCAATTTTAATAATATGTTTTAATTTCATGCTCCCCAGAGTCATCTATATGGGAGGCTATATAAATTTGATAATTAGGTAGCCAAGAGGCAGGCAGGCAAGCAGGCAGACAGAAGATAGGGTAGTCAGTCAGTCAGTCAGACAGACAGTCAGACAGACAGACACACAGATGTAATAAATGTCACAAGGACCTAACTTTACTTTGTAATGTAAGCATAGCTGTTTCGTTTATTTATATTCATATGGTGAGAATTTATATACCATGGGAGATTCTAGTTTCAATAGGATTTGTCACATAATGTGCTTAGGATAGAGAAAGGAACAATTTATTATTTGCCATCTGAAACAGACAATACATTATTACATAATTAAACTTAACACATAAATTTGTCATGCTATTTCTACTGAAATACTGAAAGTATTATCCACTGACTTCACAAATCCCTCAGATTCAAACTTTCTCCATACTAAACATTCTAAATTTTAACTTTCAAAGAAAATACTGAAAATATTAATAGATGTTCCTTAATACATCTAAGTGCTAACAGAGCAGCTGTGAGCTCATGGAAACAATTACAGATATCTAGATAACAGGTAACATTTAATTAAAATGAATTCTGTGACTAATTTTTGCTACAATCCACTTGCCACTCTATTCATAAGTAATATGCAATTTATATAATACACGTTCCAAATAATGAGGCTTATTCTTAATTTCAAACATATGACAACATTTTTGAATATTAAATATTCAAAATATTTAATATTGCTTAAATATTCCACTAATTTCTAATATGCTACTAATATTCCTATGCATCCATTTCAAATGTTTTAGAGCATCAATATAAAGCTTACGCACAGGTAACGAACCAAACATTTCTGCTGACCTCACATCATTTGGCATTTCCTTCAAGGCTCATTTCAGTGTAGTACTTCAGTGTAGAAATTCACATTAAGGAAAGCCTCTAATTTACTGAAGCTATTTATTCCATCTAAGTCCAGCATGACACAGACTTGTTTGCAGTGATGAAAAAGTGATTGGTCACATCTTTCATCCATTTGTCCCAGAGGACACCCAACCAAGCATGTATGAACAAAATTATCTACAGTATCCTTTCTCCACTCCAGTAAAACAGACTACGAAAGGAAGATAGTACCAAGATGCCCCATTCTTTAAACATTCCTATCATTTTTACAAAGAAGAAGAGATTTCTTCCTTTAATCCCCAAGGAATCTCAAAACAGAATACAATCTCTTGGCTTATTTTGAACGAACTACAATGTTCATTTCACTTGATTTTAAGAATATAAAAGAAAATAGAAAGAAAACCAGGCATGCACACAGAATAAAATAGCACTACTTATTTAGCAAATGATAGCCAGGGATCGGTTTTGCTAAGATAACTCAAATTCAATTTATCCTGTTTTATAAACAAGCATATAGCCTTACCGCTCTGGTGGCAGAATGGTTCTTGTTAGATTCATCTGTAACTCCTTAAAATTCCTCTAAGAACATTTCTGATTGCAATCAGGACAGACTCATTCATAGCAACTGAATTCACATCTTTCTGCACTAGCAAGCTGAAATGGTACGGCTGAACTACGACTAAGAGAGGGGGAAATTATAAGCAGAAAAACAAAGAAATCCCTCAAGACAGAATATTCTCACCAGAACTGCAATGTAGAAGATGTCAACAATCATCAGGGAAAGAAATGCATCTGCCTAAATTTCATTCCCAGCTCATGGATATAGGAAGGAAGGTTTTGGGTTGTCCTTTTTCACATAAATTGTGATGGACTTGCCTGTGGAGTTTCCAGGAAGACATTCTATTCAGGCTCTGCAGCAGCACTGCAGCCAATACATATGCTGTTGATGGGGTAAAGCTCTGTGAATATTTTTGACTTAAGAATATATAAGTCAAAATAAGCTGCAAAATAAGATGGAAGAATAAGCTGCAAGTGAAATATGCACTATCATCATTCTCATAAGATATTGGAGCAGTAAATTAAGATTATAACTAATTATAGTCAATTTGACTATTTTCCTTGTATCAAGCAGAATGAAAACCTGCAAGTCTCCGAGCAAAGGAAAAGCATGGCATTTTAACATACAATTATGTTTAAAAGACAGAAAATTATAGTCTGGCAGAAAACCAGTGAATACAGAAAAATTTTGAAGTTCCTCCGTCACTAGCTGGAAAGAGCCACACAAGTAATCATATAATAAATATAATATAATAGTTCTCCTAGTTATTATGTAATAAAATTTAGGACAAATATAATTTTTATTTTATATAATAGCAATTTCCTAAAAGTAAAATATATGTTTTCTGGGTTTCAAATTGTCGTCAAGAATGAACACCATATTAGTAATTATCCATGAATTTAATTTCGTTTTATGATGCATTTAAGTCATTATATTATTGGTAGCTTAGATGCATAGAAGTTTCTCTTTTATTTGTCATAGATTTCTAAGCAGCACTGCTTTTGGTCAAATAGCAAAGATTCTTAAAACATTAATAAGATCCAAGAAACAAAATTGCTCAAAGTCAAGTGCACTGAAAATAATTCACTTAGTAAAATATGGTATATTGATTAAATGTACCCAAGCACACATTTTTACTTGAAATACTAGACTTCTAATCTGCCAAGAACAATTTTAGTGCACTTCAATCTAATTCTCTTGGTATGGTTTGATCTAAAAAAGAATGCACTGGAATATCTGGAGATTTTCAGTCATCCAAGTCATGGTTTTTACAAAGGTGCTTTTTCAAGAGGCAATTGGATGTTCTTGTTTTTCTTTATAGACATTTAACTTCTCATCCAAGAAGCTTCTTCAGCTCTGATTGGATGGTGGAAAATGGAAAAATTTATACTCCTTGTAGGCAGCTGGTCATTTGCATTCTTTTAGAGAATCATTGAAGCTACTCAAGGTTCTTCTGTGTCCTCAGGATTACCTGAGTAGTGCAAATGGAACTGCTTAAAGGCCTGTGTTGTAGACTGGAAATAGATACCTTCAACAACTCTCTAAAACAATGCAGATGACCAGCTGTCTGCAAGGAATATAAATCCTTCCATTCCCCATGATCCAGTCAGAGTTGAAGAAGTTGGACAAGAAGCGAAATGTCTTCAAAGAAAAACAAGAAAGTCCAGTTGCTCTTGAAAAAGCACCTTTGGGACAATGCGCTAGGGCAGGGGTAGGCAATTATGGCTCCTTCATGATTCGTGGACTTCAACTCCCAGAATTCCTGAGCCAGCATGGCTGGCTCAGGAATTC